>PVIH01012269.1:0-64400 GCA_004025045.1 Sigmodon hispidus | reverse complement strand
GCTGCCGTTTTGTCCTATTGACAGTGTCCTTGGCTTTGCAGAAGCTTCCTAGCTTCAGGAGATCCCACTTATTGATTGTTGGTCTTAGTGTCTGTGCCACTGGTGTTATATTTAGGAAGTGGTTGCCTGTGCCAATTTGTAGAAGTGTATTTCCCACTTTCTTTTCTATCAAGTTCAAAGTGGCTGGGTTTAAGTTGAGATCTTTGATCCACTTGGATTTGAGTTTTGTGCAGAGTGACAGGCTCGGATCTATTTGCATTTTTCTACACACTTCCATCCAGCTATGCCAACACCATTTGTTAAATATACTGTCTTTTTTCCATTGAATGTTTTGGGCCTCTTTGTCAAAAATCAGGTGTTCATAGGTTTTTGGGTTGATGTCTGGATCCTCAATTCTATTCCATTGATCCACAAGTCTGTTTTTATGCCAGTACCAGGCTGTTTTTATTACTATAGCTCTATAGTATAGCTTGAAGTCAGGGATGGTGATACCTTCTGAGGTTCTTTTGTTGAGTAAAATTGTTTTGGCAATCCTGGCATTCCTGTTACTCCAAATGAAATTGAGTATTGTTCTTTCAAGGTCCAAAAAATATTGTCTTGGGATTTTGATGGGCAGTGTATTGAATCTATAGATTGCCTTTGTTAGAATTGCCATTTTTACTATGTTGATCCTACCAATCCAGGAACATGGGAGAGCTTTCCATTTTCTGATATCTTCTTCAATTTCTTTCTTCAGTGATTTAAAATTTTTGTCAAATAGGCCTGTTACTTTTTTGGTTATAGTTACTCCAGGGTATTTAATGCTATTTGCAGCTATTATGAAGGGTAATGTTTCCCTTATTTCTTTTTCAGCTCTTCTATCTTTAGTGTATAGAAGGGCTACTGATTTCTTTGAGTTAATCTTGTATCCTGCTACATTGCTTAAGGTGTTTATCAGCTGTAGCAGTCCCTTGGAAGAATTTTCTGGGTCACTTAGGTATACAATCATATCATCTGCAAATAGAGATAGCTTCACTTCTTCTTTTCCAATTTGTACCCCTTAATCTCTTTTCATTCCCTTATTGCTTTGGCTAAAACTTTGAGAACTATACTGAATAGATAAGGGGAGAGAGGACATCCTTGTCTAGTTCCTGACTTTAGTGGGATTGCTTTGAGTTTTTCTCCATTAAGTTTGATACTGATGTCGGCTTCTTGTAAATCGCCTTTATTATATTTAGGTATTTTCCCTGTATTCCTGATCTCTCCAGGGCTTTAATCATAAAGGAATGTTGGATTTTGTCAAAGGCTTTTTCTGCATCTAAGAATATGATCATGTGGTTTTGTTCCTTTAGTTTGTTTATATGAAACATTTACGGTTTTTCGTATGGTAAACCAGCCCTGCATTTCTGGGATGAAGCCTATTTGTTCGTGGTGGATGATATCTTTTATACATTGTTGTATACGGTTTGCCAAGATTTTGTTGAGAATTTTTGCATCAATATTCATGAGGGAAATTAGTCTGTAATTCTCCTTCTTTGTTGTGTCTTTGAGTGCCTTGGCTATTAGGGTATTTGTGGCCTCATAAAAGGAATTTGGCAATATTCCTTCAGTTTCTACTGTATGAAATAGTTTGAGGAGTAATGGTATTAATTCTTCTTTGAATGTCTGGTAGAATTTGGCACTGAAACCATTTGGACCAGGGCTTTTATTTTTGGAGAGGTTTTTAATGACAGCTTCAATTTCCTTAAGGGTTATAGGCCTGTTTAGGTAATTAATCTGGTCTTCATTTAATTTTGGAAGATGGTGCCTGTCCAGAAAGCTGTCCATTTCTTCTAGGTTTTCCACTTTTGTGGAATACAGATTTTCAAATTATGATCTCATAATTCTCTGTATTTCCTGGGGGTCTGTTGTTATGTCCCCCTTTTCATTTCTGATTTTGTTGATTTGAACACTCTCTCTCTGTTTTTTGATTAGTTTGGCTAAGGGCTTATCTATCTTCTTAACTTTCTCAAAGAACCAACTCTTAGATTCGTTGATTCTTTCTATTGTTCTTTTTGTTTCAATTGTATTGATTTCAGCTCTAAGTTTGATTATTTCCTGCCGTCTATTCCTTCTAGGTGAGTTTGCTTCTTATTGTTCTAAGGATTTCAGCTGCACTTTTAAGTCTCTAGTATGGGATTTCTCTAGGTTTTTCATATAGACATCTTGCACTATGAAATTTCCTATTAAGACTGCTTCATTGTGTCCCACAAGTTTGGATACGTTGTAGATTCATTTTCATTGAATTCTAGGAAGACTTTGATTTCTTTCTTAAAATCTTCCTTGATCCAGAGATGGTTCAACTGAGTGATGTTTAGTTTCCATGAGTTGGTAGGCTTTCTTTGGGTTTTGATGTTGTTGAACTCTAACTTTAGGCCCTGGTGGTCTGATATGTTACAAGGGATTATTTCCATTTTTTTTATATCTGTTGATATTTGCTTTATGACCAATTATGTGGTCAATTTTGGAGAAAGTTCTATGAGGAGCTGAGAAGTACGTATATTCCTTTGCATTTGGGTGGAAGCTTCTGTAGATATGTATTAAATCCATTTGCATCATAGCCTCTTTTAGACACCTTATTTCTCTGTTGAGACTCTGTCTGGTTGATCTATCCAGGGTTGAAAGTGGGGTATTGAAGTCTCCCACTATTAGGGTGTAAGAATTGATGTGGGATTTGAGCTTTAGCAGTGGTTTTTTTACATAAGTAGGTGTCCTTATATTAGGGGCATAAATATTCAAGACTGAAATTTCCTCTTGACCAATTTTTCCTGTGATGGATAAGTAGTGACCATCGTGGACCCTTTTAACTGCTTTTAGCTTAAAGTGTACTTTGTTAAATATTAGGATTGCAACCTCTGTTTGTTTCTTAGGACCGTTTGACTGGAAAATCTTTTCCCAACCCTTTATTCTAAGGCTGTGTCTGTTTTTGCTTCTGAGGTGTGTTTCTTGTAGGCAACAGAAAGACGGCTTCTGTTGTTGTATCCATCCTGTTAGTATGTGGCATTTTATAGTCGAGTTGAGTCCATTGATATTAAGGGAAATTAGTGATCATTGATTCATATTTCCTGCCATTTTTGGTGGTAACTTGTTTGTATTTCCTTTCTCTAGGGTATTCTTCTGTGGAATTATTGATTGTTTGTGATTTCGTGGGTGTATGTGGGGTCCTTAGTTTGGAGTTTTCCCTCTAATACTCTGTGTAGTGCTGGATTGGTAGATAGTTATTGTTTCAGTCTGACTTTGTCCTGAAATATCTTGTTTACTCCATCTATGGTGATTGATAATTTTGCAGGGTATAGCATTCTAGTTTGGTAGCCATGCTGTTTTAGCGTTTGTATAACTTCTGACCAAGCCCTTCTAGCTTTCATTGTTTCCATTGAATAGTCAGGCGTTATTCTGATGGGTCTCCCTTTATATGTGAGTTGGCCCTTTTCTTTTGCAGCTCTTAAAATTTTTTCTTTGTTCTGTATGTTTTGTGGCTTGATTATAATATGGCACCCTGAATTTTTGGGGGGGATCATATCTATTTGATGTTCTGTAAGCTTCTTCTATCTTTATAGGCATTTCCTTCTTCAGGTTAGGGAAGTTTTCTTCTTTGATTTTATTGGAAACTTTATCTGTGCCTTTGAGCTGATATTCTTCTCCTTCTTCTATTCCTATTATTCTCAAATTAGGTCTTTTCATGATGTCCCAGATTTCCTGAACATTTTGAGTTATGACTTTTTTAGTTTTACTATTTTCTTTGACTGATATACCTATTTGAGCTACTGAGTCTTCCACTTCAGAGATTCTATCTTCCATCTCTTGTACTCTGTTTGTTATGCTTGTATCTGTGGTTCCAGCTTTTTTCTTCAGGTTTTCTATTTCCATCTTTGCCTCATTTTGTGCCTCTTTTATTGCTTCTATTTCAGCTTTTATTTCAGCTTTTAGTTCCTGGCATGTTTCTTTCATAGATTTGTTCATCTCTTCCAATTTTTTGTTTGTATTTTCTTCTATTTCTTTAAGGCTATTTTTAATATCTTCTTTGAGAGCTTCGATGATCATCAAAATGGTATTTTTGGTGTTGCTTCCTTTTGTTTCCTCTTCATTGCTCAGTTCAGGTCTTGTATTTGTTAGATCGCCACTCTCTTTTGGAGTTACCATGTTGTTCTTTGTATTATTATGTAATTTTTTGCACTGATGTTTGCCCATGGCTTCAGTGGTTCACAATTAGATGTGTCCTGGTCAGTTGTGGCACTCGGGCTTGTGTGCCTCCTGTCACCTCTCTGGGCGGTATCTGAGTCTGTCCTTCAGGGACTCCTCTAGTTATCTGATTTCTCAGTTCAAGACTGAGGTGGGTAGCTGTGCAAATTCCCTCAGCAGCAGCTGTGAGTATGGTGAGAGGCAGACTCTATCTGCCCCTGCCACAGAGTGCACTGGGACTCTGCAGACCTTACTGCCTTTTTAAAATAAGATTCAATAATCTATCCTTATATCCTTTATTATTATTATTATTATTATTATGAATAAAGAAGTCAAATTTTCTATCCTTGTATATCCTTATTCAAGGTCCCTTCCTCCTCCCACCACATCAGGTCATTCTCTCTTCTCCACATCTCCCCATCCCCCCAATGGGCAGGTGGTCCCTAGGTCCCAAGGTCCAAATATTGCTTAGTTCAGCCTCCACTCCTGACAAATCCAGTTTTCTCTCCCCAGCATCTAGACTAAGTCAGGTGTTATTCTAGGGGGAGTGGGAGCCAAGGAGTCAGTCCAAGGTGTTTCTAATCCCAAACTGTTCAGTGGTTGTGGTTTGCAGCTTGGGTATGCTTTGGTTTTTGTTGTTGGTGGTGGTTTGTTTGCTTAGAGTCCACTAATGAGTGAGTACATCCCCTGGTTATCTCTGGGTTTTTGATACCTCCCTCAGGAGGATATTCTCCAAATCCATCCATTTGCCTGAAAATTTTAGGATATCATTTTTTCTTACTGCTGAGTAGTACTCCATTGTGTAGATGTACCACAGTTTGTTAATCCATTCTTCAGTTGAGGGGCATCAAAGTTGTTTCCAGGTTCTTGTTCTTACAAATAATGCTGCTATGAACATAGTTGAGCTAATGCCATTGGAGTGCATCTATGCATCTTTAAGGTATACACCCAGAAGTGGTATTGCTGGGTCCTTGGGGAGATTGATTCTCAATTTTCTGACAAACCTCCATACAGCATTCATGAGTGGCTGAACAAGCTTACACTCCCACCAACAATGGAGGAGTGTTCCCCTTGCTCTGCATTCTTTCCAACATAGGCTGTCCTCTGTGTCTTTTATCTTAGCCAATCTAACAGGTGTCAGGTGGTATCTCAAAGTTGTTTTGATTTGCATTTCTCTGATGGCTAAAGATGATGAGAACTTTTTCAGGTGCCTTTCATTCCTAATTGTTCTACTGAGAATTCCCTTTTTAGATCTGAACCCCATTTTTTGATTGAGTTATTCAAGGTTTGGGGCTCTAGATTCTGGAGTTCTTTCTATATCTTAGAGATCAGTCCTCTATTACTTGTAGGGTTGGTGAAAAATCTTTTCCCATTCTGTAGGCTGGTGTTTTGTCCTATTGACAGCGTCCTTGGCTTTACAGAAGCTTCTCAGCTTCAGGAGATCCCACTTATTGATTGTTGATTTTAATGTCTATGCCACTGGTGTCATATTTAGGAAGTGGTCACCTGTGCCAATTCGTAGAAGTGTATTTCCCACTTTCTTTTCTATCAAGTTCAAAGTGGCTGAGTTTATGTTGAGGTCTTTGATCCGCTTGGATTTGAGTTTTGTGCAGGGTGACAGGCTTGGATCTGTTTGCATTTTTCTACACTCTACTATCTAGCTATGTCAACACCATTTGTTAAATATACTGTCCTTTTTCCAATTAATATTTTGGGCCTCTTTGTCAAAGATCAGGTGTTCATAGGATTTTGGGTTAATGTCTGGATCCTCAATTCTATTCCATTGATCCTCAAGTCTGTTTTTATGCCAATATCAGGCTGTTTTTATTACTATAGCTCTATAGTATAACTTGAAGTCATGGATGGTGATGCCTCCTGAGGTTCTTTTGCTGAACAAAATTGTTTTGGCAATCCTGGCTTTCCTTTTATTCCAGATGAACTTTTATTTATTTGTTTGTTTGTTTGTTTGTTTATTTATTTTTAATAACACCAAGATCCAGGA
Organism: Sigmodon hispidus; assembly: GCA_004025045.1. Lineage (NCBI taxonomy): Eukaryota > Metazoa > Chordata > Mammalia > Rodentia > Cricetidae > Sigmodon > Sigmodon hispidus. Next base: position 58,201 of record PVIH01012269.1, on the reverse strand, counting down.
TGAGTTTTTACAGCCGTGGTTAGCCCTTTTCCCTTTTACAATTTCGAACTTCTTTTTGGCCCTTGGAGTAGACATAGGGTTTGGTATGGCTGTGTGGGGTTCCTGGTTCCTCGGCCCTTCCAAGGACCAGATAGGAGCACAGTGACTTGACCCTTGGGAGACTCCAAGGCCAGCTGGTCAAAGGTGATGATCTTACCCCCAGCCTTGAGGATGACACTTCTAGCATGGCTTGCTCTGAACTTTTCTGTCTATGTTGTGGGGAATGTCAACACCCATTATGGTGCCTCCTGCTGGGCAAGATCTAGAAAGACAGAACTATACCAGAATGTGGGGAGCGGGGCTGGGGGGGGGGCGAGACGACACAGCACCATTTTAAGTTAAAAAAGAAGTAATATAATCTTTCAAATGCAAAGACCTATAATGAGCAAATCCAACTGTTTACCTCATTGTAAATTAATGTTTTCTTCTTCAGCTGATATTTATTGCAGTAAATTGAATAGAGTCTATGCCCATAAGGGGCTTAAATTTTATTGAAAGAAAAAAGCTGTTTGAGAATACCATTAGCAAGCTAATTCCTGATTGTGGTAATTGCTTAAGTTAGTAAGCAGAAATCTAAGATAAAGTATGAGGTAAGGCAACCAGGAGCATCTCCCAAGATCCTGGCTTTGAATGACAGATGAGGAAGAGGAATTCTGTGAAGACCTGGGTGGGGGGTGAGCAGGGAACAAAGGTGAAGGCTGACAGACATGGCAAGAAGACAAAGTTGGGGGTGATGATAAGGAAGAGTAGGAACAAAGTAGGTGGGACAGTAGGAAGAGCCAAAGCTTTGGATTCCCATGGATGAGCTACTACAGTTTTTAAATGAAGATGTGAAGTCTCCCTTATGTTTTGTGCGGATGATGGGAGAGGGAGACAGAGAGAAAAGTTGTGAGGTCCAGCTCCTGCACTGCCGTGTAGATGAAGCACTGGGCACAGTCTCATAGGAGGCAGTGGTAGAAAACCAAGAAAGAGTGACCCATAGGAATCACTATGTAAAGAAGGAATCAACAAGAGACCTACTCTGGGAATCACTTTTATCATTAGCAAAAACAAAACGACAATTAAGGAACATAATTATGAATAACAAATTACATACTTGTGGTTGACACTGTGAGTTAATTCTCACATTCACCTGAGTATGTTTCCAGAGTCAGACTACATGGGTGACAGACAGGTTTATTTCCATACAATATGATTTCAGTTTAAGAAGTTTAGTCTAGCCAGTTTCTTCCAGGACAATGTTGAGTCTCATTTTTCCATTTCCAGCAGAGCTCATTGCTCCTTACTATAGAAAATCCTAGGTTGGGCAAATCCAGCATTAATTTCTATTCTTAGTTTCCTTTAGCAGATACTTATAATTAAAGAGTCTACTATGTGTTGAGCACTCGGTTAGCTTCTGTGTATAGAGCTGCAGTTCATACTGGAGTCTAGAGCTTTATGGTCTAGGCATTTTGTGTGAAACACTGTAAATCATTTAGAGCTATAAGCTTTGTGGCTGTTGATAGGTCATTAATACATATATCAGTTTAAAACAATGACCAAGAAATTAAATGCCAAATGAGCACATGGATTCCTCCCTAATATAAGTTCAAAGAAAGCAGTCTTTCTAAGGGACCAAGAGAATAACAGATTGCTTGGGACAGAATAATCAGACCAAAAAAAAGCCTGCTGTATGTTATATGTTAATAATGATGCTTACGAAGTATTATGTGATTTAGATAAGCATGAACAGTGATTGATCCAGCCTAAGATTGGCAGATTATATTTAAGGAAGAATGGAATAAAACAAATGTGAAACTCAGTGGAATGTTTTTTGTTACCATCGTGAACCACCTTAGTTACAGCTAGAACCACCTCAACCCCAAGACATTCTGGAGACTTGTGAGAATCGTCTTAGAAATTTGTGTAGATGATTTGGGTTCAAGCAGTTAGTGGCCCATTGGATACTTACAGCTTCCAACCTCTTCAGAAGTTAGCAGAAGATTTGTAAAGGAAATAATTTTCCAAAGATGCATCATCCTCTTTCTTTGAAGCTTAGGCAAGGAATAGGTCTCTATGAGTGTTATTTTTGTTTGTTTTCCTTTGGTTTTCCTCTTGTGCTCTTTGCTTTACGTACTGACAATACATATTGGCATTTCTCTTCTAGAATCACTACTACAGCTGCCTGCATGATGGACCTGAGGCGGTATCCACTGGATGAACAAAACTGCACCTTGGAGATTGAAAGCTGTAAGTCTGAGGATCCAGCTGGGCTGGACTCCTGGCTTGAGGTTCATCTTAGACATAGACTTGCTATTCAGTTCTAAATCAATGGTTTTGCCAAAATTGCTAGAGGAGTATTTGAAATATTATCCAGGCAGACACTGACAACCTCTTCATCCATAATGCTGCCACCTTCTTACATTTATCTCTAAATCCTGTGATGTAACATTCTTAGGAAAAAGTGTGATTTGTCACTAAAAGGCGGGGGGGGGGGTGCGGAAACTAATACCCTGGAAGGAAATCACAGGCTGTTCAGGTATTTAAAGTATGAAATTGGTACAAAGAGTTAAGATAAGCTTGAGAAAATGTGAAGGTGGCAGTAGGTCATAAAATATCCTGATGGTCCTTGAAACTCATAAATGTTATTCCTTATAGTTATTAAGTGAATGTGGAATGTGGCCATGAAGACTAATGACATTATTAAAGTTTGACTGTAGATTTTGTTTGCTTGTTTTGACTTAAAACCAGTATTTTCAGTTTGGAAGCTTATCTTCTTACATAAGGTCAAATGTCATAGAGTAGGCAAAACTGGTTTGTGTATATGTACATATGTGCTCCTGTGTGTGTGTATGTGCATCTCTGTCTGTGTGTCTGTATGTGTGTGCCTCTGTATATGTATGTGTCTATTTTATTTATGATGTTGACTTTCTTGTAATGTGTTTGCTTTTCTGCCCCATGGATTTCATGATGATGAGTCAGTTGTGTGCCTTGCTAGATAGGCTAAAATGTAGATTCTATAATCTTTCTGCAGTCCAGATATCACAACAGTCTAGTTTAAGGGAAAGTAAGTTTTAATCTATTTTTCTCCACGAATGCTTTGGAATAGTTTTGTAGTTTATCCCAGTCTATATTTGGAAGTAGACAATTTTAATCCAGTGTTATATACAATGAGTAGCTGGACGTAAGGATATTTTCAGTCTGTGAGGAAAATGTTAACTATGGCAAACAGCATGACTCCAAATCACTGCTCTCAGCAGACACTGAACATTTATGAAATTTTTGAATGTTTTTACTCATTTATAAAAGATAGCTTCTAGACATAATTAAATTTATACATGCTTGTAAAGAAACAAATTGCATGCTTATATTCTAAGTCATCATTATTTCCAAGTTTGTTCTTTGCATTAAAATACTAGTTAATAAAATTGGCCTATAAGATTTTAATGATTATTTTTATGTAAATACCTTTGAGATAGCACTGCATGTTATATATGTTTAACTTATGGTACAATATTTCTTTCTCAAAGACCAAATTCTTAAGCAGTTTCAGAAGTTCAGTGGGTGGATTTCTTGAAAACAAAACAAAACAAAGAAACTTTGCTTCTGGGTACCACTTATTTTTTATTATGATTATATTTTTATAAGTAAAATTTTATTGGATGCATAAAGAATCATAGTTACGCACAGATGTAAGACTCGTACTGATCTATTTCATCCAAGAATTCTGTAGTTCTCTCAAAAAACTGGTTACTTTTCCCTTCAATAAGAAATGTCAGCTACAGTGATACAGGCAACTCTCAACAGTTACATTATAACATGAAAACGGCTGTTTTTAAATTATGACTATACATCATTTCAATTTACATTCTTCATTTCTATTTCTAGTTTCTCTGTGAAATGAAGTAGCTGGTAATATTTATGTCTTTTATAACCAAGGAAACAGACCCAGAGGTAAAAATGATATTTCTCTAGTATCATTTCATCTCTAAGAAGCAGAATAACTTGGCTGATGTTACCATAGAGCATTAGTATGTCTTAGTAAAGACATTGATATTGGATGGATCAAATTAAGTTACCTATTTTCTCAATGTCCCGATCTAAATGCAATGGATACTTACAGATTTATCCATATGGGTTGCTTAGAAGAAATTTGCAGTGGCCATAGTGCATCCGTGAGCATTAGCTGTGACCTACTGTGCTTTCTTCATCTGTAGCTGAGGCTAACCTGGCTTGAGGAGCATTTTATTTTTTATGTTTCATGTATTTTAGAGAAAAGAGAAGTTTTATTACTGTATTTTTTTTTTAGCTATCCTGAATGCTTTGCTTTTTTATTCTTTTTTTAAATTAATTAATTTTTTAAGGATTAAACACGATTCGCAAATTCAATAAAACTAGAAATTGAAAGACAAACATTATAACAGATATGAATAAAATTTCAGAAAATCTAAAGACATACATTATAAATTTGTTTCAATAAATTGAAGAATCTGAAAAAAACTGGTGAGTTTTTAGATAGCAAAATTACACCAAAATTCAATGATTGATTTTAACAATTGCATACTTTGTAACCTGCTTGAAATACTAATAAAATACTCCATACTAAAAATAAAAAACAGTAATAACAGAAACAAACACAAGAAAATATGTACTTATTACAGAATTCTACTATAACTTAAAAAACTAAGACAAATACATATTATATAATTCCATAAAACTTAAAAGATAAACAAAGCTTTTAAAAGTTACAAAGCCAGTGAAACCCTGCTATTAATCATAGTATTTTTTTTCTTTTTAAAATTATATAAATATTATTTGGTGTTTTTACATCATGCACCCTATCAAATTCAGATATCAGACCTCTCAGAGTCATTCCCATTCTTATGATCTCCCTAATTACAAAAAAAATGCCCATTCATGCTGCTCATTTACTTACTGGAGCATAAACTTCCTGTGGCCAGACCCTTAAAGAAAACAAGTCTTTCCTCACCCACACCCCTGCCAGAGGCCATCAATGTAGAAGTGAGGCATTGTGTCCTTTAGCTATGTTCTAGCTTTGAGCTCTTGTATACAATGATATCTCTTTCTTTTTATTTTTTTATTTTTTGGAGTTAACTAATGAGTGAGTGTATCCCCTGCTTCTCTTTCTGGGTTTGTGATACCTCGCTCAGGAGGATATTCTCCAAATCCATCCATTTGCCTGCAAATTTTAGAATATCATTTTTTTTTTTTTTTACTGCTGAGTAGTATTCCATTGTGTACATGTACCACAGTTTGTTAATTCATTCTTCAGTGGAGGAGCATCTGGATTGTTTCCAGGTCCTTGCTATTATGAATAATGCTGTTATAAACATAATTAAGCTAATGCTTGTGGGGTGCCAATGTTCATCGTTAGGGTATATGCTCAGAAGTGGGATTGCTGGATCCTTGGGGAGATGGATTCCCAGTTTTCTGAGAAACCACCATACTGCATTTCCAAGTTGCTGAACAAGTTTACACTCCCACCAACAATGGAGGAGTGTTCCCTTGCTCTGCATGATTTTCAAGAACAAATAATAAAAGAATCTAATAAAATGACTCTGATACAAAAAAAAGAAAAGAAAATATGATGATGTATTGACAAGACATGTGATATGTAGGCCTTTGTTGTATGTTGCTGAATGTATTCAAGTTATATTTCTTAAACAAAAAGTTTTGACATGATGCCTGATATCTAGGTGATAACCCCTTAGCCAATTGTTTCTTTTGGTAGTCCAGGGAGTCATCAGACTCTTTCCTTTCCTCTCTTTTCCTCCCTTTATTCTTATTTTATTTTTTCTCTTTTGTCATTCTTTCTCTCCTCCTCATTTCTCTTCCTAACTCTCAAGTTACAATGACCACAATAGTATTGCTAAATCATTACTATCTATCAGCATGTTAACAAAAATATACTGGCTCACATTCAATAAGGATGGTGTAACCTATGCCTAGGAAGCTTGGAGGAAGGAGCATGAGAAATTAATTCACTCTTTATTCATTCAATAATTACTTTCTTCATTAAAAATTCATTGAACACTAATTACTAAACATTATAATAAGCTTAGAGATATAATGAAAAGAATAAAATACAACATTCTTATAAATTAAATGACATTGTCAGGATAAATTACCTAATAATTTCATTTAAAGGAAGAATTCTTAGAACAAACCTTAAAATCCATCCTAAGAATCTAGGTGGTCAATATGGACTACCTAAGTCATGACTACTTCCCTGGCAGTTGGGGTCTTCAACATGGAGCTGAAACTGGGGGTGAGACAAATGGGGGGACAGGAACACAGAGGAACAAGGGCAAGACAGAACACTTCTGATCAAGCCCCGTTGTGTGCTTTATTGTTCAGCCAGCAGTGTAAATAGGGACTAAAGGTGGAAAAATTCACACTGACAGATAGGGTGGGGACATTCCACAGTCAAAAGGTATTCTGCTAAAACAGGATTGTTACTTTGGAATTCTATCTATATATTGTCTAATCCGTAAAGGGACACCTGTTCTTTGGTGTTACTATGGTAATCAATCTATCATTTGCCTAACCAGAAGAGGGATAACTGTTCTCTGGGCGTCTGACCGGAAAGGAGACACCTGTTTGTTGCCTGGGAAAAGGCTTAACTCATAGCAAAAGGAAGCCTAATTTGAGTCCTGCCTAAAGGGTGAATTCTTGGCGCAGTTTGCGACAGTGGGCACATTGGCCCTCAGTTCCCAACATACTATTATAAGGTCAGCATCACCTTATAATATGTTAGTAATTCCTGAACAAAGAAGGTAGTAAACAGATAGTCTCTGGTCTAAAATGATACATTGATGGGTTGTTTTGGAATGCAGGTAGAAGAATTAATTTAACTTCTTCAAAGAGATAAGGAAGTAGATGCAGCTATTCTTCAAACTGTTATCTATTAGTTATACAATACTATTATGTTTAGAGATAGCGAGATAAACAAGATAACATTTCTGTGCCATGCTTGGATTAATAGTACTCTATGCAGCAGCTCTTATCCTCATAATAAATATTGATATTATCAAATTACTCCTAGAACATTGGACTCAATTAAACACACAATACTTTAAGAAGTAGATCTAGCAATCAGAACAACTGAAGCAAAATGTAAATAACACATAAAACAGACAACTTGAAGACCCAGCAGAAGAAACTGGAGTTGGGGCTGTGTAGACTCATTTAGCTTGAGTAAGGAACATTGATTCTGGCACAGAGGGATGCAGCATTCGAAGAATAACTACACTATTTCCTCTTAAGGAAGTTGCCTGTATATGACCTAGAGAGAAAAAATAGATCAGTACTAAGGATGCCAGAAAGCAATTTAGGTCAGTAAAGTTAAAGAAAAGCTCTTAGCAATTATAGCTGGTGAAAATCAAATGGGTGACTGTAATCTGCAAGACCTTTTACTGGGCATGAAGAAATTATTTTATTAGGCAAGTGATGAGATTAGAAGTTTTCTAGGTAGCTGTGGGTTGAGGGTTACTTGGCACCAGCAAAAGCTGAAAAAAATTTAATTAAAGGAAGATAAGGCAGCACTGGTTTATGTAATGTTGCAGAGCCCATCTGCATATACCTCAGGGAGCAGTGCTGTTTAGGAAAACATAAAATCATATGCCTGCTAAGGTTTCTCTCTCTCTCTCTCTCTCTCTCTCTCTCTCTCTCTCTCTCTCTCTCTCTTTCTTTCTCTCTCTCTCTTTCTGCTTGCTTACTATTTCTTAGCTTTCTTCCCTCAAATTTTCCTCATTGGAATACATTTTCTATTTGTGCCTGTGTAAAATTAGACTGAGACATAAGAGCCTCTATATATGCACTCTTTAAAAAAAATTATAATCTAAACCCTTTTGAACCTTTTCCTCCTCATAAGGCTCAGTCAAAAAGAATGCGTTTGTGACAGTTCATTTCTGTACTGAACAGAGAGTGATTGGAGATGTGTTAAGTCATAAAGCTACCCAGAATATTAAATAATCCTTCAATTATTTTCAATTAAAAATATTTCTATGCAACTCCAGTGAAACCTAGTCAGAATTATGTACCAAAGTAAAAGCCAAGAGCATTGGAAATGGTCACTGAGTCATTGTATAATATTCAACTGGCATTGCTGTTCAGATTTGATACTTTCTAGAATTTTATCTAGGCTCGCAGAAGGCAAGGATGTATCTCTCCACTCTTGCTGTTTGATATTATGTTGGACTATGATCTAAGCTAATAGTTACCAGTCCTCAGTACCCATACAGAAGCACTATTTAGAATTTTTAGCACCTGGAGGAAGCTGTTATTTCTGACTTTGATGTCTTGATTATAATTCTTCTGCTATTCAGTTCTACCAACATAATAAAGTACCACCTTGAATGAGAAGGGTGTATCTTAATCTGGGCTATTAACAATTTTACTCAATAATGACTTTCCCCCATTTAAAAAAAATCTTAATTTTCTTCACCTGCAGTTAATCACCTCTTTATATATTCTCTATTTTCTCTGCCTGCAATTCCTGTGTAAATATTGGGTCCCCTATATCTGTCTACCATTTTTTGAACCAAAATTCATCAACTTTTGTCTTCCACATTAATAGTTATTAAAAAGAAATTAGTAGTAGTGAACTTTTCCCAGAAGCTATGCATTTAATTTCTAATTTATTCCTAAAATCACTAGTTTTGATAGCACAATCACCTATTTTCATAGATTTTTTTAATATGTAACCAGTCATCTATGGCAGATGATAAGTTATTTCTGCTTTAAATAAATGTGATTTATATATGACAAAGTATTATTAAACACAATGACTTAATATTATACACATATATTTATGAATACAGTATATATAGTCATGCCATTCTGTATGATACATAGTTAATTTTTTCAAAATTATTTATTTATTTATTTTGATTTTATGTGCATTAGTGTTTGCCTGCATTTATGTCCTTGTGAGCGCATAAGATCTTGGAATTACAGACAGTTGTGAGATACCATGTAGGTGCTGAGAATTTAACTTGGGTACTCTGAAAGAGCAGTCAGTGCTCTTAACCACTGAGCCATCTCTCCAACACCCTAAAGTCAAATTTATATTTAGCAAAATAAACTAAAATTAGACATTTAATTCTTTTGTTACAATGTTTATGTTCATATGACAGAGGAAACAGATAAGATATCCATCATCCCAGAGAAATCTGTTGGAAGACACTAAAGTATAAGATGAAGTCATTTAAGTTTAAAAATCTCCATCATAGAAAACATAAAATTTAAAGTATTTTTTATATTGTTTTGTGGAGTCTACACATCCTTCCAGGCTGAGGATTTTACATGATCACTTCTTAACCCTATTTTCGCATGGATGGTGGCATTTGGATTATGTAGGAAACACTTTTCCGATATAAAACATAGATTGAAAGAAGAAAGAATATAATGATAAAGGAAATTAAATTTCTGACACCCACTATAATGTTGAGCAGATATGGAGCAGGCAGGATATCTGTTTGATCAGGTGACATAATCTGTCAAATACTTTCCACTCTAAAATATGATCCCTTGTTTTATTCACCAGCACATAGATAAGAATAATAAAACTTTACATTCATTATATTAATATCTTCTAGGTGTCTGAAACATTCATTATATTAGGCTCTTCAGGTATCTGTATTTTATTTAAAAGCACAAAAACTGGAAAGGAACTCAAAGCACATTAAAATTTAAATGATTCTTATATTTGTGAAAGAAAATAGTATTAGTTACAACAGAAAAAATAAAAATAAAGCATAATCTTGAGTTATTAAATGAGTACTTCCGACTCTTTCATAAATGGAATCTTCCTTGCTCAGCTCATTCCCCTCAGCATGTCATTTGGCTTTTTCTGATATGGTGCACAAAGTGAGAGGTTTATAGGTCTTCTAGTATAGCAGAGTAACTGCCTATCCACAAGGTACATCATAGATATGCAATTTACTTTTTGCATCAGTCAAGACTTACATGCAAATGAGGGAAGCTCTTTGACATCCAGAACTTTAGAGGCTGGAGATCCATCTTCTCCTGATAGACTCTATCCCTATTAGATTTGGCTTCTGTAACATTGCAGGAAAATGCATCCATAAATGCTATATAAACCATAAACATGGCAAACCCAATGGCTTCTAAGTTAGCTGTATGAACTACATCTCTTAGCTAAAGGATCCCAGAGTAACACACTCCTCTGACTGTCTTGGGTACAACAGCTCTTTTGGGTAGGAAGAGAAGGGTGCCAAGGCTACAGATTCCAAATTGGAGCATTTTTTTTAAGGACAAAGTGATCCCCTGAGTCTCTCAGGTCATTGGGTATATAGCAAGAGATACTCTGCTCAGACATCTGCATTGAGCATCATTATCTTTCAGAATCTGATGCCTACTCCCTTTTAAAGCTTCTGCTATCAAATTGGTTCATGCTCTGAACCTATCCACTTATTCTGAAAATGCAGTGCAGCTTCATAGGGGGAAGGGGAGGACAGCAAGCCCATTTGTTTAGTTTTTCTTTAGGCTGATTTATGCTGTCACTAATGCTATCATCCTGTGGGTAGTGCCTCTTTCTGGCTGGCCTTCAGCTGATACTCCATCTGGATTAGGGGAAACTGCCACAGCTGTAGATTGCTGAGTATTTATGTTGAAAACTGTAGAGCACTTGAGAATCATGACAATAGCCTCATAATCGAGAGCACACCCACAGACCTTCTCTGCAGCACTTCCAGACAGTGTGTTTTGTTTTCATTTGACAGTTGAAGCCCGCTGAGCACTGATGCATCCTAAATTTGACTCATAGCATTACTTCTCAAAGGTTTCTCACTTTTCATAGGCTTTAAATAATGCTGGGTTTTGTTGTTTTGTTTTGTTTTGTTTTGTTTTTTAAGGTCAAGTCTCTTTCTTCATGATGGCTTGCAAGTCTACTCTCTACCCGAGTGCCACTCTGTGACAGTTAGCCCAGTTGCTATTATTTAATTACACCAGAATTGTTTTCACCGTGAGCATTAAGAATCACTACATACCAAATAGTGTTTTGTTCATGGGGCCATGTTGTCAATACACAGACTTGACTTACCCAACCTCAGGAAGCAGATAACATCATATGTCCAAAGAGGAGATGAAACATTTAGGAAATTGGTATACACACACACACACACACACACACACACACACACACACACACACACACACACACAAACACACACATACACACACAGACCAGCAAATGAATGTATTGCTTAAGGTTTAATTGCAGCAAATCAAACTCAGTATAGCTAGGTTTTAAGCAGAGGGAATTAATTTGACTTACAGAACTTTTGAGAAGACTGACAAAATAGAAACTAGGGTAAGCTTTCTGATATGATTCCTACAGTCGCAACCCAACCTTTGCTGCCAAAGTGGCAGCTGCTCTTTAGTTAGTGTGAGCATCTGATGACTATATAGGCTCCCACTCAGCCACTGGACCAGAACTAGCCTGCTTGTTATGTAATCTATGCTAATACCCTCGAATCCGTAAGCTATATTTTTCTTTTCACTCAGTCTACACTTTATTTCAAGTCTCAGCAAATACATTTGACTGATAGATCTTATGGTTTGCCCAAAACTGTAGAGAAAAGTAAGCTGGAAAAGAATGAAGTTTTCAGTGAATCACCTGCCACTATCAAGCAATACCTAAGCTGAGTTCATAGCTGAGTTGGTGTGCTGTTAGAGTTCATACCTTTAAGCATTTGTATTTATTATAAGTTTTCTTATTTATGTCTCTAGCACAGTGAACACATTTCACTTTGTACTATATGCACTATATTCAAAATAACTATATCTTTATTAAATTCCATCTACTCATTCGTATGATTTTGGAAGACATCAGATATTTTCATCTTTTCATGCATGTCCTGTTTTATAATGTGGAGTTTACCTCCCATACACAAACATTGAAAAGCTTCATAATAACTATCTGCCTGCTTTACAACTAGAAGGTCTGTGCAGACTGAACACTATGAGTCAGATTAGCTTTGAGTTGTAAGTATATGGCATGAGAACCAACATTCAAAAACACCTGGTCTGTGGAGGGCATCAGTGAGAGTGTGTGTTTCTAACTGTGCTCAGTAGCACATGTCCATGACATCTACAGTGAACCTCAGGACTTATCCCATGGCATTTACAGTGAACCTCAGGGCTTAGCCCGTTGGCTGTGGTATTAATGATGAGTCTGCACATTGGTTCTAACCACATAGTTTATACCATTGGTCTCTTATTGTCTGTTACTGTTAATTTTCAGTTTGATAAACACTTTCTGATTTAGTTTAGCCCAAGACAGTCCCTATTATTGGCAACAAAGGACCACCAGGCTTTTTAAGGTAGGGATTCTGTCCTGTATCATTTTTTATCATTCGTAGTGTTTTGTGGATGACTGACAATCAGTAAATTGATCTATTTTGTATATTTATTTCTATAAATCTTACTGTATCAAGGGGACTTTTCAAAACAAAATGCAAAATAATATATTAAGAATATTCTCCAAATATGTGTCTCTGTTGGATTATCCTACTTACATTATATTTGATAAGTGACTGAGTTACTTAAATACAAATATTAGATACTTAATGTGAATTTTCTCATGAACACACACACATAATTGTATAACATCTCTGAATATATATAATTTATTAGATATTTGTCATTTACTAAATCATTACTTTCATTGCCTGTTTTAACATGCCAGACATGTGAGAATTATTAAAGAGAGGTCATAGAGCCAAGGAGGAGAAGGGGGGAATGATGAGCTAAGGAAGGGATTTATTATACGCAATAGGAACTTGTGAAGGTCATGTTATACTTTGAACCATCTTTTTCTTTTGTAAAAATTTGAGACAATGTCAAGGCTTCATCACAAATAAAATGACAGAACACCTGTTGGTTTCCCACATGAGAAGAGATACACACTATCAAGGCCACACAAGGGTACAGAAGCAAAGCAGGACAGGAAGAGATAAGGAGAAAGAGACTGAAACCTACTGTTTCAGTTTCAGAGAAGGGGTGTGTATGGACATGCCTCTGTGCTGCAGGGATTACGCAGCCACTCCCACGGGCGTGTCTCCGTACAAGGTGACTTCCTGATTGGAGTTGGCTCAACTATGTGGAGTGCTAGGAATCCTTACAACACCTGCCTAATCCTTTACTCCCAAGTAGGAGAAGAGCAACCAGTCTATATTCTGAGTTTTCTGCCATTCTTGTTGTAAAGAATCCATGGTTTGAGATCTAGCACCTCTCAGAGGAATTGATTTGACTTCATTTTAGCAGCTATACAGTGTGATATTCTATTTTACTAGTTATTTTTGTCATTAGGAAAGGCCTTAAATTGTAGCTTTCTTCATTTTGGAAGACAATTCATTAAGATTTGGCATTAGAACAATGATAACCTTACTGGCTTTAACAAATGCTCTTCATATGTTTTCTGAAAATGTCATTTTAGTGGACATTTTGTTTCTAAATTTATTCTAATATGTCATTTAATTTTATTATTGTATTATGAATTATTTGAGATTATGTTGCATTATATCTAGTAAGTTAGAGTTTTGATGTACATAATATGTACTTCAATTATGCTTTCATTAGACAACAAATATAGTTTATTTTTATTTAAGCTTATGGAGATATAATCTTTTGTGTGCATATATTGTACACATATGATGTGTCATACTGTGTATAACATTAAAAGTGAATATTATACAATTAAGACTATATAGTCTTACTAATCATGACTATTGCATATAAAGGTATAAAGTCTAATTCAGAGTTACTGACTATTGCTACACATGCATTAACTTCTTTATAGGATGAAGAGTAGTCTACTAGCTTTCTTCTGGTTCACAATATTCTCATTATTATTAGTCATTTAAATATCATTTCTCTATAAAACTGAGACAAAGAACTCACAATGCTGTTATGCAGAATTTTAGTTAATATCCTAGATTTTTACATCTGAGTATAAGAAACAAATTCTGAGCCTATCTGTGTCTGATCAGCCCTGTCAGACTCATCTCGTGTGAGACTTGGGCTACCACATAAGGATCCTCACTTAGAAGAGTTTCCACTCTCACTGAATATTTTTCTTCAGCAACAGAGATCAAAGCCACTGACCTGCACATTCCAGGCAAATGCTCAACCACCGAGTTTCATTCCTAGATTGTTCTGAAGATTTTTCCTACCCCTCACATTTATTTATTTTTACTTTCATTGAAAATGGATTACTTTCTTAAATACTATCTCCTGATTATGGTTTCCCTCTCGGTGGTATTTCTCCCAGTTCCTTCTCACCCTCCCTCCAATGCATATTCACTCCTTTTCAGTCTTTTATAAGAAAAGAGCATGCTTCTAAGAGATACCATTAAAATATAACAAAAGAAAACAAAAACTATCACATCAAAATTGGACAAGACAAACCAACAGAAGAAAAAGAACCCAGGAAAAGGAGCAAGAATTAGAGACCCTCTCATGTACACACTCAGGAATCCCATAAAACAAGCAAACAAAAACAAAAAGACACAACACACTCTAAACTGAAAACTAATATATGTGCAGAGAACCTGGTGCAGACACTTTTTCCGCCACCTCTTTTCGGTGATAGCCAGGGGCTGAGGGGCTGGAACTCTGAGTGGAGGGATACATCCTATTTAGGGCTGAGTGTTCCAAGATTAGTAATTTGTGAACATGGAACCCCACATTTCACTCCTGCCCTTCAACATTCTGCACTAGTTATAATGTGTTACTCAGGACATGTTCAGTCCTAGGGCTTGAGGCTACAAGGTGCTTCTAATGGAAATCACAATCTGACCCATTCCTGTCTGAGACAACTGATGGACTACCAGGAAGAGTTGTGTCATCATTTTATAGTTAGATCACCTTTGTTTCTTATCTTTTATACTCCAAAGTGAAGAATAACCCAACCAATGTTGCTGATATCCCCCGCCACATTCTGTGGATCAGAACCTGTTAGCTTTCCAGCTCTGGAAAAGATACAGCATTTTTACTTAGATCTTGCATATACAAAAAGAAAGAGCAAACAGCCATCTTTTAATGCAGCAATTTTGTTTGTTCTTTGGCACACTTCCTAAGGCTAATTTTCCATTTCTTTGCTGGTAATGATGTTATATTTTCTATCCATATGAGAATGCAGAATTTGTATCTGAAATTGAAAATAAACAAACATGATTCCACTCTGTGAAGATAATTCACATTCAACTTTATCTGACCTTAACACCCCCAGGAGATGACGTCACTCATCATAGAAAGTTAAATGGGCAGGCTATGGTGGTGCAGTCTTTAATCCTAGCATTCAAAGAAGCATAGTTCAAGGCCAGCCTGGTCTACAAAATGAGTTACAAGATTTCCAGAGCTGCAGAAATAAACCCTGTGTTGGGGGTGGGGGAGAGGAAGAAAGAAAGCAAACGGAAGCCATTTGGCAGAGTGTAGTTTACAAGCACCCTTTGATATATTCAGACTTAAAAAACCTAGTACTTGTTAAAATGGCCCATGAGTCTAACAAAAAGGAAAATGGGCTGGTTGGGCTTAGAAAGCCATTTTAAAACAGATGCTTCTGCTTGACAAAGTTAGTTGAAGCAAACCTGTCAAATGCCAAAGTGTAGAGTATTAAAATTTCAATGAAATGTCAGGAGAGATGGGGAAAGTGGTGAATTTAAGAAAATCTGTCATGAAAATGGCATTACATGCTTCTTTATGCCCGAGTTCGGGTGGCATATGGAAGTTTAAAAATATAACCTAATCATGTGTCTTTATGGTTCTAAGTTTATGTAACCTAATTGCCATACCACTGTCACTGTCGCTTAATTTGTTAGGCTAATGAGATGTACTTTCCTTAGAACTTAACTGGAGTAAGTTCTTTCCAGCACTCCTGACAGTTCCTAAACCATACATTTTCTATTATTGACTCCTATTTGAAACCTAGAGAGATGCATGTGGCTGGAAATAAGTATAACAGTTTGAACTACTTTCATAATGTGTAGCTACAAGAACCAAGGTAAGTTTGAGAGAGGGCTGGAGGTTTTCTGATAAGGGAGAAGTTTAATTAGCAAGGACTGAGAAGAAGGGAATGGAGAAGGGTGTTGAAGGCCTGGTTCCTTATCAGAAATATCAATTATCAAATCTGAACATTTGGAAAGTTTTTATTTTGAAAAAAAATATTAGTTTTGCAAAATGTTACAAAGAGACTGTGTAGCCTTTGTACCTACTTCACCTAGCTTTCCTTAGGTCAACATGTCCCACAGCTATGTCACATAAGTAACTAACAATAGTAAAAATCTCATCAGTTAAAATAACCTTTGTGTTTCACAGGCTTCCTTCTGAATATACTTTTCCCATTTGAAGAACCAATCCAAAATTTGCATTCAGTTGTAGTCACTTCTTAGCCTCATGCACTCTGAGTTCCTCACTCTGACTCAGGAACTTAACACTTTAAATGATGGATTACTGGTCCAATACTTGACAAAGAGATCCCTCAGTCTTAATTTGACTGATATATTTTTTTTCATAAAACTGGCCTACTCAAATGTATATATATTTCTTGAAGATGCCATGTAAAATCCAAGAGAATGGACATAAGGGCAGCCGAGTATGAGAACTCTGCTCATATCTACATTTAGCAGTGTAAAGCCCAGCACTAGCTCTTTGGATAATCTACTATTTTAAGCAAGGCTATAAAAGTTGATCATATGCAAATTTATTTTCCATTTTTTAAAAGGAAAACATCTTGGTACCATGCTTTCCATGCGTTGTCTATGTTCACTGCTAAATAACCTTACGAAGTGGGAATTATCAGCATTCTGTTGTTGTTGAGAAAATTCTAGGTCAAGGAAAGTGCAGAGAGGTTTCCAGTTTCCCAGTTCTCACCTGTGAGCAGTGTGCTTAAACCTGAATTTTTTCTGCTCCAGAGCGCATGCTAGTTATATTCACTAACAAATAGAGTTAGTGCCTGTGTGACTGGCTGACTCTTAGTTCATTGAGAAAAACCCATGATCATGTTATTATAAAAGTATATTCTACAAGTCTTTGAGGTATCATAAATATTTATATTTGTGAAAGCATTTATAAAATGAGATTGTTTTACTATTGTTACACTCCCAGCTGATTGTTTAATTTTCTCTTCTCTTCTATTCTTTTCTCCTCCGTCCTAAGCTCTTTTGTCTTCTTCTTTTCTTTCTTAACCTTCTTTTCTTCCTCTTTAACACACAGTATTATATGAGCACATTTTATTTTTATGCATCTGCAAATGCAATAGTAAATACAAAGACCATGCTTATAAACCACATCTTATTGTTTGTTGAAATTTTTTGTGCTTCAACACCAAAGTAATATTTCTCAGAGTCTCAAGGATTTACTTACCACACTTCTAACAGTACAACAGGAGGAGAACTTGGCAAATATATTTTGAAAGTTTAATTATGAACAGTTTTGACATGCTGAATAACATAAGATCAATTTTGCTGCACCTACTAATTTGGACCATCTGGATGATTGCAACCCATTAAAATTATAATTCTTCTTAGCTTAAAACCCAACTTGGATGTTTCAGTTTCTGGAAAGGCGTTCATTGTTTGTTATTATAAATTCACTGAAATGAGAGAAACATATCTTCTAGTTCAGCTATCCAGATTTACAGATAAGGAATTAATGCTTTCCAGATCATTGGTCTGGGTAATGACAGATTGGAGACTGGAGCTTCTGTATTATACATCATTTTCTTCTTTAAGTCATGTGCTTCTGAAAAAAAAGCGGCATATTACTCATTAAAATAGAGCTTTTGATTATTCTTATTTTCCACATGTATATTATATGAGTTTTCTATGTAATTTTATTTGCATGTTTCTCTAAAGATGAATTGAGATCATTATTTTTTAGAGTATCGCAAGTAATCATCAACTTGTCATTGAAGATAAATTGGAGTGTGATAGTACCATACTCTATCTAGTACAGAAAGGAAAGGTTTGATAATACAGTAAATTCTATGCTATTTTATTGGCTATAAAAATCTTCCTTAAAAAGCCTAAAAACATCTGCTTTACATGGAATTTTGAATAGCATACTAATTACTAAATTCACAATAACCAATACATCTCCCTTTATCTGTTTTCTAGGGGCAAAATTAATCAAGGATGCTGTATTTTATAAGACATCTTTTGTGCTCTTAAAATGTGTTTGCATAATAAACAGTCAGAACCCTAACTAAATTATACCGCTCAGTTTGAAAAATGTGGATCACTTAGTAGAAGTCATAAATTTATAAAACAATATATCTTTAAATTAGGATTCAAATATATTAGCACATTTATTTAAAAAGTCTTATTATATTGACAGTTTTAGTGTATGCTTCTTTGAATACTTTTTCTTCTGCATCTTTCAGAAATATTTACACATTCAGAAATGCCTAGGAAGATTTATTTAAGTGATTTTTGTGGCATTAAATTACTATAAGGATTCCTTAGTCTAGGTGGTTTTACAAGAGATATTGTGTCACTATTTCAAATGTTGATAGAGACCACAGGCTGAGCTAAAGCTCAAAAAGCCACCTGGGTGAAATGCAAGCCTTGCAAGTGTGGAAATGATGGTTGAGCCTATTGCATCAAACCACAGAATTAAGGAGATTCTCTTGTAGTCATTATATTGGATTAATTTGGGCATAAAAATTGCAGCAGGAAAGAATCAGCTTGAATTGGAAATGAAATCCTGAGGGCCACTTGTATTTGAATATGTATGTGCACAAACTTTGTTCTACACCACTCATACACCAAGACACATGCAGAACTACACATAAATTCAGAATGTACAATAGGTAACTATTGTTGAATCAAAGCTATTAAGTAGAAGACATTGCTCTAAATTTTTAAATATTTGACGTATCTTACTTCCTTCTTGGTGTGTTATATTCCTTGGAGCATTAGAGAAGAGGCATTAAGTGCAGACATCAATGGCTTACATAGAGTAGTAGCACAGATAGGAGGAAGGAAGGCAATCTAGACACTGCTAATTTGATTGCAAAGTCAAGTTCAAGCCCCAGCACCTACTGCTGCTTTAACCACTATTAACCACACTTCAAAAGACATTATGTGTACCCATTCAGAATTTTCAAGATGATTTTATAATCTTGGTTAATGATCTTAAGCATCTAGTACATTTTCTATCCCTAAATTTTGCACCCTGGTGTTATAAACAAAGGACGGAGGGGCAGAATTTTAAACGAGTTGTTCACCGCTATGTAGAATATAGACTTTGGGATCATTGCTAGCATAGTAATTCCATTGACTGCTTCCCAATGACAACACCAGAGAACATGATGAAATAAGACATGGGGCCTCACTATGTCTATGTCTGGCCAAATTATCAACACAATTACAGGCATACAATTTAACTATGGTATGCACATGGGCATTCTAAAACTGCCCACTTACCATTTTTTTGCTTTTTATTAAAAAAATCATTGAATGACAGAGCTTAGGGATACATTTGCATTTCCAATTATTTAATGTCTTTATACTATAATTAAAGACCACCATGAGGATCCTTCTTATTTTTATTTTTTAATTTGTTATATTTTTTATTTAAAGGTTTTTTCTTTTAACATACTCACCACTGTTCCCCCTCCCTCCCTCTTCCCAGTCATCCCCCAGCTTCCCTCCATTCCATTCCTCATCCATTTCAGAGAGGGTAAGGATTCCCAGAGTGAGTCAATGCAGACTGGCATATTCAGTTAAGGTAAGTTAAGCTCCTCAACCAAGTATAAAGGCTGAACAAGGTGTTCCTCTGTAGGGAGTGGGCTTCACAGAGCTAATTCATGCCCTAGGAATAAATTCTGGTCCCACTTCCAGAGGCCCCACAAACTGCCCACCATTTGACTGCCATCCACATTCACAAGACCTAGTTCAGTCCCATGCAGGTCCCCAGTTCAACTAAGATTCAGAGTCAGTGAGCTCCCAGTATCTCAGGTCAGCTGTCTCTGTGGATTTCCTCATCATGATCTTGACCCCTTTTCTTATATAATCCCCCTCCTACTAACTGGAAGCTTCACAAAGGGATGTTTTTAAAATATCATTCATCATTATGTATCTATTGGTTAATATAGGTCATAATATAGAACAAAGAATCATTTAATGATTATTCACTTAAATTTTGCTTGTTTACTTTGAGTATTACGGTTCTTAGGACAATGAATGTGAAAACTTAAGAACATTTTCTGTTTATCATCTTACTATCCAAAACCTTCCACCTGACTTAACAGAAATCAACCAGTAAGTAGTAAATAAAATGTTTTCAAGTATCAGTACTGATTCGGTGTGTTCTATGAAATATTTTCCTATGAAAAGGCCTCTGCACATTGCACATTTCAGTGAAAGAAATGAGATAAAAATTTGCTAGAAAAATGGTTTACAGAGAAATATTAATGAGACATTTTGTAGAAGATGCTTCAAAAATGATTGATGTGGGAGGGTTCAGCTGGATTTATGTGTAGAGGAGGTAGAGATGGAGATATTCTTTGCAGATGTTCACATTTGAAGTTGAATGGAACATTCCTTTGTGGTAGAAAGACTTATTTTAAAAAAGACCAGTAAAAATCAGAGACTTTGAACCTGCTAATAGAAGTAATGGATGCTCAGCATAGATAGTCCAGTGCAGCTGTGGCTTACATAAGAACTGATTTAATGGATGTCAGGGATGTCCTAGGTAAGCAAACAGGTAGTAAGTAAGTGGCAACTTTTATTAGGTTGGCTTAGATGTCAACAGAAAGGTCACAGCAAATATGAAGCAATGATCTCACACTCCCATTTTTTACCACTTCAAATACTAGACATTAACAGACTTGTCTGTCCCATTCCTGCAACCTGAAATATGGGAGTGTTTGCATAAATAGAATGGGAGCATGCACTTTGTATGAGCAAAAGGCTAATCTGTCCCAATCACTTAATACAGCCCTGGCTCACTGTAAGTACAGGTTAGATAATTGTTCAACTGGCAAAATTATTTCAAGTCATCTTGTCCTGGCCATGACACAGTTATTCTGAATAGTACTAAGTGTTCCAAGAGTTAAATATATTCTATATAAGGACTCATTTAGATCTGGCATCATATCATAGTTATTTCAAAATTAGGCATCAGCATATGAGTTGGTACTGGATGAATGGCTAGATAGGGTACTTAAAACTGCCAATAAGAAAAAGTGAGGCAACTTTTGCATTTGGGGGAGTCTTATCTTAACTATGCCAAAGGTAAAAGGAAAAGCATGCCCCCACTGCACTCCACACCCTCACAACTACACAGAATCATGCAGCAGATTAAGTATCTCCTCACATGCATTGTCACAGATTAAAGGAAAGATTTTGTTTTAATCTCTTTGAAGAACAAATTCTAGTTCTGTGATTAAGAAATTAATTTTACAGTATTCTTTGTAGAAAAAGGAGCTCATCTCCTTAATCAGTTACTTAGACAAAACTCCTTTGAGTGAGTGATTCTCTAATTATGAGAAACATACTTTTGTCAGAATTTATCAGTTTGATACCCATCATACAGTATATTCCCATGTAAAACTGTGTGTGTGTGTGTGTGTGTGTGTGTGTGTGTATGTGTGTGTACTTCAACAGATTTTGCCTCTGAACTATTTTGAAACCTATGAAGACTTTTCATCCTACCAAATAAGATTATGGTAGGGGAATTTTAATGCCAGTTGTATATTTGGTATTATTACAAAATTTCTGTTAATATCCTGGTGTAATGATATTAACAATATTGCCATATTTTTTTCAAAACCTGCACTATTGCAGAGGCCAGACTGTGCGTTAGCATGCTCTTCGATATATTGACTCTCACAATATAAGTAGTCACTCACATGTGGCCCCTGAATTGTTACAAGTAAGGAACTTACTTTGTGTTGTTTAATTTTCATTTTAGATAATTTTACTTAATCTAATTTGACAAGTGGCAAGCATCTGCTTTAATAAACAATCTAAGATTGGATAAATTAAGTTAGCAGGGAAGCACTATGACCTTGAACTGAGTGAGGAAAACAGGGCTTAGGCAGACTTCGTTGACTCCCTATGGGAGGCTTTATCATCTCTGAAAAGTAGACAGAAAGGGGAGGGGTGTGGGGCGATGCTGGTGGTAAATGGGAGGAGGAGAGTAAGGGGGAATTGTGGTTGGTATGTGAAATTAAAAAATTAACTTTTAAATAAAAAAATAAAAAGAAAACAGGGCTTATATATAGTTTTCTCTTAATTATTTGTTTAGGATAATGCTAGCGAGAAAATGCAGGAAGCCAATAAAGTATGATGACTTTACTATACTGGATCTAGAAAATGTAGAAACAGGGTATAATGAAAGGTGCTATGCACTAGGAGGAGAAGAAAATGGAAAGGCATTGTCCAGAGGCTTTTGACTATAAGGTCTAAGAAGAACAAAAATCAGGAATCTGACTTAAAACATTAATTTATTGTGGTAATTCTTAAACAATTTTTGAGTGTTCCAAGTAATTTATTTTTATAGTTTCAGAATGAATATAGTCTCTGTCAAATAAATTTGGAGTAAATATTTGAAAAAGACCTAGAGAAACAAAGGGGGGGGAACAAATAAATCTTTAAAGCCCTGTTCTGTTGATGTCTGCCAAGACCTTTTTGCTACTTAATTTTACATTTTTGAATTTTGACAGTCTCTTTTCAGATGTCAATAGACTAGGCCAAGAGTATATGATATAGGACTGAAGGGCATTGGAAATCTACAGGATTGCTTGGTGAAAATGTAAAAACTTGGTTTCTCAATGTTAAGAATAGGTCTATAAAAGCATCTCTTAGAATAATTATGTAATATCACCCAGTTAGCATACAGCCAAGTGTTTATCACTTCAGGTATGATACAGAATTACAGCATGCCATATAATCTAGAAAATTCCAAGCTGAGAGGGATTCCTGTGGCTCAGAGTATTCTTTTATTATTATTATTATTATTATTATTATTATTATTATTATTACTATTTTTACATTCTGACTGAAGCCTCCCCTCCCTCCTCTTGTTCCACTGCCTCTGCTCTCCCTTCTTGCTCTCTCCCAATCCACCTATCTCTGTATTGAGAAGACATGGAAAGTGAGGAGGGACAAAAAAAATAGAGTGACTCCTGCTTAACTGAGAAAGAAAGAATAACCTGGAATAAATAAAATTCTTTTTAGCAGCAATGCTGGTGATATAGCATTTTCTACTTACATGACAAAGGACCATTGACTCAAGGAGAGAACTGTAAAACTTCAAACTAACATAGGCAAAAAGCAAGGAAGAGAAATGGATTTGGTCTGCAAATAGGATCTAGGGACACCTACTGTGAACAGCCCTGTAATCTTGATAATCCAAATAGCATTGGAAGTATCATTAATTAAATATTTTCTTCTTCTACAAAAATGCACTATTTCTTCACCTCTACAAGTTGGTTCTAGAGAACAGAGCATTCCTAGGAACTGCAAACATCTGTAGCTACCTCACATATTCTGACATTGCTTTGTCTCACATTCCTCCCTCTGCTTTATTTGTTTTACTTTTATTTCACTTTACTTTTTATCATATACTTGAGGGCATCTCTGTGTGTGTGTCTCTCTGTCCCTCTCTGTCTCTGTCTCTCTCTCTTTCTGTGTGTGTGTGTGTGTGTGTGTGTGTGTGTGTGTGTGTGTGTGTGTGTGTGTCTGAATGAGGAACAGAGGATAACTTGAAGGATTTGATTCTTTCCTCTCACCATATAAGTACCAGGGACCAAACTTGGGTTTGCGGGCTCAGTCAAAAGTGTCTTCCATATTTGCTTCCGCTTCCCTAAAATATTCTGAACTGTATGGGAAATGTAACAGAGTCTCCATTTGTGCAACAAAGTGGATGCTAAATTGTTTGATTGAAGAGCTTGTAACTAAGGTGTGATGATATGGAAATAGAAACAAGCAGAAAGATGCAACCAGATCATGTAAGTTCAGTTATGTCAATGAATTAGAGTGAGCACTGAAAATTCTGTACATATATAATTATGTACTATGTACACAAGTATTTCCTTAATATAACTGCATATCAGAATCATGAAATAGACAAAAATAATGTTATATATTCATTTAGTAAACAAAAAGAAAACCTGAGTTCAGAGAGATTAATAGACCCAAATTTCAAAGCAAAAAAAAAAAAAAAATACTAGAAGCCAGAATTGAAATGATATTTTCCCACTCCAAACATCACTCTTATTAGCATAGTACCTATTTAATTTTTAGCTTTGGATCTCACTAAAAATATTGCTCTACTTGACTCGACCCCAGGCACAGGACACCTTTTGTTTTTCAGTGATTACCTTGAATATTCACCAAATATCCATTAACCATTTTCAACACAGTTTTCCCTTTCCAGTGACATGATCTCATCCTAAAGCCAAGCATGTCAGAACACAACTCTGCACAGGACAGATAAAGTAGCCAGGGAAGTCATCTATAGACTAGACTTTCAGTAGTATCACTGGGAGAGCAACAATTATTAACCTTTCCCACATCTTAAATCATCATAGTGATAATGCTGTTGCAGTGATTGTGCTGTTGTTAATAATGAATTTGCCATATTGAATAATGTTGTATCTGAGGATCACACACATTTACTATAGTCTTACGAACAGCCATCCTGATACCCATCTTGCAAGTTTAGAAACTGAATCCCAAAATATTTAAGTGACTTCCCCTTTTCTGAAGGGGTGCCGAGGAAAACTGGGTCTAAGGAGAGAAGTTAGGTGGTGGTGGTAGGGTGTCTGTGGCGGAGTGGAAGGAGGAGAAATTGTGATCGGGATATGTTGTATAAACAAAGAATAAACAAATTAGATAAATACACAAGTGAATGAATGAATAAATAAGTGCTTTCCCTAGGTCACACAAATACTAGTGTTTTAAACTGATGCTATATGCCCCTCAAATCTCATACTTTTTCTACTGCAAAGATTTAAACAAAACATAAGTACATACATGTAGAAGATTGACATCACTTTAAATCTGGCATTTTGAATATACCTCAGTCTTTCTAAATTATTTCTTATGCAGAAGCTTAGTGATAGGGCTTGTGAAGTCAGTTAAACATCCGATTATTTTAGTGCCCATGATACTTCTATGCATTTCTTGTAACTCTTCCTGCCTAGCTCAACAGTCGGTCAACCTCATTTCTTTATCCCCGTGTAAAATCTTGAGAACAATTGACCTCTTGTCACAGTGTACCTTAGCACAGCCATTGCATTTTCACTGCATGTCCTACTACTGCAGGAGATGTTTGTGTTCCCCATAAAGCCAGCAGTATTAATGCTGTCAGAGGTTCCATTACTTAAACCTGGTTAGACTCAGCTCTCTCAACCTCTTTGCAATGCAGGGACTTAAAGCTACCATCTCATGCCCACTAGGCATATCTCTACCACTGAAATGTACCTATATCCTTTATTTACTTTTGGATTTTCCACATTGTTCTTCCACAAGAACATTGCATGTCTGGAACAGAAATCTAAGTGAGTCAGCACTACTCCAGAAACAGCATAGGAAGCTAATTCCCCTTGGCAGCTGCAAAGAAGCTCAAGTCTCAACACTTGTGGTCATATTTGTTACTATTTGCAAACACAATTGGATGTGGGATTGGTGCAATTGGTTTCTAAATAGAGATTTCAACATATTAAAGAAGAAAAAAGAGCTTAATAAATTCCAAAATTTTTGCTATGTTATTGTGTTGACCTGGTTTTCATAAATAAAGAAGTTGTTTTCTGATGCTTTGGTAACAACTCACAGTTCTAATGGTAAATTAAGTCACTGAAGAATAAAAATTTTGTGGAAGACAATTTTATCATTATAGAATTGTGGAATAAAGCCAACCTGATCCTAACAATAAGAGATTCTAGTTTGAGAAGACATGTTTATTAATGAATGATCTCTCTGGACCACATACATAAACCATGGAGCAGTAATATGTGCCTAAAAGGAAAAGTTATAGGCCATAATTCAACCTTAATAAAACAGACTCAAGGGAAATAAAACTACCAGCAAAGCATTTAAGTATAGGTAGAAAAGTCATTTGTAAGGAAATTGTAAGATAAACTCTACAAACTGATAAAATGAAGATGGATGAACATAGTTGAGCAAGTGTCATATGTTGCAGATGGGCATCTTCTGGGTATATGCCCACGAGTGGTATTTCTGGACCATGAGGAAGGCTTATTTCTCAATTTTCTGAGAAACCACATACTAATTTTCAAAGTGACTATATGAGTTTACATCCCACCAGCAGTGGAGAAGTATTCCCCTTTGTCCACATCCTCTCTAGCATAAACTGTCATTAGTGTTTCAGATCTGAGCCATTCTGACAGGTGTAAGATTACAGTATCTCAGAGTCATTTTGATTTGCATTTCCCTGGTGGCTAAGGATGTTGAAAACTTCCTTAAATGTCTTTTGGCCACTTGAGATTCTTATGTTGAGAACTCTCTATTTAGATCTGTATTCCATCTTTTAAATTGAGTTATTCGGGTTTTGGATATCTAGGTTTGTTTTGTTTTGTTTTTAGTTCTTTATATATTTTGGAAATCAGCTCTCTGTTGAAAGTGGGATTGGCAAAGATCTTTTCTCATTTTGTAGGCTGTCATTTTGTCTTATTAACCATGTCCTTTGCCTTACAGAAGCTTCTCAGTTTCAGGAAGTCCAATTTATTAATTGTTGCTTTCAGTGTCTGTGCTACTGCTGTTATAGTTAAGAAGTTGTGTCCTGTGCCAATTTGGTAAAGGTTATTTCCCACTTTCTCTTATATCAGATTTAGTGTAAATGGATTTATTTTGAGGTCTTTGGTGCATTTTTATTTGATTTTAATGCAGGGAGATAAATATAAACTGATTTGTGTTCTTCTACATGTTGATATCCAATTATGCCAGTACTTGTTGAAGATGCTTTCTTTCTTCCCTTGCACAATTTTGGCCCCTTTATTCATAAGTATGTGGTTTAATTTCATTGTCTTCAATTCCATTGGTCAACATCTCAGTTTTCATGCCAATACCAAGCTCTTTATATTGGTATAATTCTATAGTAAAGCTTAAAGTCGGAATGGTGATGCTCCCAGAACTTCCTCTATTGTATAGAATTCTTCTAGTTTTCCTGGGTTTTTTTTGTTTTTTCCATATGAAATTGAGTTTTTCCATTAAAAAATTGTTCTTTTGAGGTATCTGAAGTATTGTGTTGGGATTTTGATGGGGATTGCATTGAATTTGTAAATTGCTTTTGATAAGATTGCTATTTTTACTATGTTGATCTTACCTATTCAAGAGCATGGGAGCTATTTTCATTTTCTGATATCTTCTTCAGTTTCTTTCTTCAAGGGCTTAAAGTTTTTGTCATACAGGTCTTTTAATTCTTTGGTTAGAGTTACCCCAAGATATTTTATGTTATTTGTGGCTATTTTAAAGGGTGGTGTTTCCCTGATTTCTATCTCTGCCTGTTTATCATTTGTATATTGGAAAGCTACTCATCTTTTTTTTTTTTTTTTTTAGTTCATCTTGTATCTTGCCACATTGTTGGAGGTATTTATCAGCTGTAGAATTTCCCTGGTAGAGTCTTGGGGGTTGGTTATGTATACTTCCATATCATCTGCAAACAGAAAAAGTTTGACTTCTTCCTTTCCAATTTGTATTCCTTAATCTCCCTATATTGTCTTATTTTTCAAGCTAGAACTGCAAGTACTATATTAAATAGATACAGGGAGCATGAACAGTCTTGTCTTATTTCTGATTTTAGTGGAATTGCTTTGAGTTTCTCTCCATTTAGTTTGATGTTGGCTATTGGCTTTCTGTATATAGCCTTAAATTATGTTTAGGTATTTTCCCTGTATTTCTTATCTCTCTAAGACCTTTATCATGAAAGGAGATTGGATTTTGTTAATGTTTTTTTCAAAATCTAGTCAAGTGATCACGTGAATTTTTTTTCTTTGTTTATATGGTGACATTGACAGATTTTTTTTTTGTGTGTGTTGAACTAACCCTGCATCTCTATGAATCTACCTGATCACGGTGAATGTTTTATTTGTTTGTTTGTTTTGTTTTGTTTTTTAACGTGTTCTTGAATTGAGTTTGTCAGTATTTTGTTGAGTAGTTTTGCATCAATGTTCATGAAGGAGATTTTTTTGTAATAGGGATGTTCTTTTACATGCATATGAGCCCCATATCAGGAAAAGACTCTCAAGGCCTCCGTTGACCACAATTTTGTCTTGTTTTGTCTTTTATTCATGGTACTCAAATATGTCTTGTATTGTTTTAACAAGTGACTTTAATGGGGTTATGGTTTAAAGAACTTCCTTCCACTGTGTATTAGCTCTTCAAGTTCCTGTCTCTCTGAAA
Organism: Sigmodon hispidus; assembly: GCA_004025045.1. Taxonomy (NCBI): domain Eukaryota; kingdom Metazoa; phylum Chordata; class Mammalia; order Rodentia; family Cricetidae; genus Sigmodon; species Sigmodon hispidus. The sequence goes on along the minus strand of PVIH01012269.1, from coordinate 29,765 downwards.
TAGAAACTCTGTTTCTCTATCACCTGTGTGGGTTAGTGGACAGAGCCAGCCATGTTTTACAGAAGACTAAAGAGTATTTCATGTAATTCAGTATGGTGACAGCCAGTGTCATTTGTATGATAATTTAAACCAGAGATAAAGATGGTGTGGTCTCTTGAAGAGTGGTGAAAATGTGAAAGTATAACCCATCTAGTTGAATTACTTTAGAGAATCATTTCTCTGGATAGCTTCAAACTAGTCTTTTTTACCAGATTGTCTTTGACTCACTTAGATATATTGTGTTAAACTCACTAAAAATCCCATAAAGCTTACAGCTTGAGTTAACTACACCTGATTTCAATATAATGGCTCTCTTTTTAGCCTTATAATTTTAATACATATTATCCAAATGCACCAATGTAGATTATTTTTATTAATATTTTATTTGTGTATATTGATGTTTTATCTACATGTTTCATATTTGAATGTTTACCCTATGCATGTCTTCTGCTCATGGAGGCCAGATCCCTTAGAACTCTGGTTTCAGACTACTGTAGACCAGCATGTAGGTGACGGGAAGCAAACCAGTATCATGGTATGAACCCACTGTGTGATATGTTTTAAATGAGGTTTATTTTGTGAGAATCACTTACAAAACAGAGGTTTTAAGAGGAAGTGAAGGGATAACCACACGCCCCACCACAGAACTTCCGCGCCACCGGCCAGGCCCCGCGCGCACTTCCTGGAAAACCCTGCCTAATCTCGAGAGCTCCCGGCCCTGCACGAGAGAACGCCTACTTCCTGTCTCTCTCCAGGTGTTGTCCGAAGCTCGTTCTCGTTGACCATGCCCCTCTCGGCTCCAGCACTCTGCCACAACATGCTCACATGTGTAGCTTGTGATTTCCTGCCACATCTCTCCCTTTCGTCTATATAGGAAGGTTCTAAACTAGGTATAAAACTACATACTATAGGGATCATCATAAGACAGTGTCTGGGGAAGAGAAAGGTTCTAACATAAGTGAGGTCAAACTACCGCTAACAAACAACAACTATAAAGTGCAAGTTAATATCTAAAATGTTGATACGAGAAAATGCACAGGGATTGCTTTAAGGCTGTTTATCTTAAACAATAAAGTTCTAACACCTGAGTGTCTTTGCTGAAATGTGAAGTAATAACAACCTCAACTATCTAATCTTCAACACTATCAAGACCTGAGAAGGAAAATATATACCTGAAGTTGGAAATATGAAGTAACTTCCAGAATTTAGGAGAAGACAACGACAGATAACTATCTGGACAGTCATCCACCACTTCTCTGTACAATGGGAGCATCCATCCTTGTGGCTACTGGCCTTTGATATCTGACAAGTCTCCATAGAAGCAGGGTATTTTTTGGTGGGACCGTCTTATCCTGTCTAGGCAGGCTTCAGCAGTCTCTATCCCTCATCCTGCTCGTCCATTTCAGACAGTGAGCACGCTGACAGCAGTCAGGGCAAGTGCAGTCCTTTGCTCCTCAGGCCATTATTCACCAAACAAGACAATCTCTTTGCAAGATGTCTGTGATGCTCAACACCACCTTGAGAAAGAAATGGTGATGCCCAGAGTTGTCATGTCTCTCAAGGCCAAATTCGAGATAACAAAATCTTGAATGCCATATTCTCTCGGTCTATGAAGTGATTGAAGATGCCTATCTATTTGGTATATTTTGACATGTTTCTGAAAAGCCTGAGTATCCTGACTGTTAGGTGATAAATCTGAGTAACCATAATTTGCAATCCCAATCAACCAAGAAAGTGAGGCTAACATTGTAAAAATAGGCATTCCAAAATGAGTGTACAGCTCCTCCAAATAATTTCAAGTATAACAATCTTAGGAAAATTGACCAAAATACACATTTTGTACCAAATGACAACAATATCCTAACTATATATCATTATATATAAAAATATATCTAAACAGATTTATATAAAACAACTTGTGTGTATAGTACAACAAATGTTATGACTATCATAAATAATTAGAGGTAGAAATTGCATTATGGAAATGACAAGGCACTCAATACACATCAATGTGCAAAATATTTTAGACAGAGGTAGACACATGCAAAATAGGGCAATTATACATTCAACTTTGCATCAATACATATTATCCCAATCAGACATATAGATTAATTTCCCATTCGTGTCAATATACAAACATTCGTACCATGTTCAACTTTGTATCAATATACATATTATCTAAATCAAACATATAGATTGATTTCCCATTTTTACCAATATACAAACATTTGTACCATGTCAATTCATTTTTCATCCATTCTTTGGTTAGTAGTTGTTTGCAAGTATAATGATCTCCTATCTATTCCCTTTTCTTTCTCTCTCTCTCTCTCTCTCTCTCTCTCTCTCTCTCTCTCTTTCTCCTTTTTTTTTAATAATATCATTCTATCCTCTACCCAAGATAAACTTATAACCATCGTCCCAAAATGATAATTGACCATAACCCTCCCTTGGACGACCAACTTATCGGGAAAGGGATGTAGTTCTTTCATTAAGTTGCTTCATGCTGGCCTGTGGGCAACGGTATCTCTGTGGGGTCCTGTAAACTAAACAATGGTTAAGTCCTAATGAAGTAACTGTAAACATATATATATAATCATTCCACAAATGTCTATAACCATTCTCATTATACTGAGTGAGTCCATCTGAAATTCTTGTTAAAGATATGATATGAAACTATCTTACAACTGTCCTGATTGGTCTATACCTCAAAAGCAATCACTGAGTGACATGCAACAGGTTCCTTCTTTCTCTGTCTCAAAGGTCTTTTGTTTTGTGCTTTTTTTTTCCGGTGGGGGCCCCCTCTTCCTTCTGTATGCCTTGGAGAATGCTGGTAGGAGAAATTGTTTTTTTATAGTAGGGAATCCAATAAATACTATTAACTGAAGATATTGAACCATCAGAAAGAATTGTGTGCACACAAGATTTTTAGATTAAGAGAGTAGGAAATGTAGAAAGAAGCAAGATTTAAAATTTAAAATAAAAGTGAGATAAGATTGGTCCCTATATATTTCATCTATTTTCTGTCCCACTTCAGGTGGTTTTTCTGATGTGAGACAGAGTTGTTAAAGATTTATTTACCAATACGCTTGGGTTTAGAGAGGGAGAAAGCCACTTGCTCCACCTTCAAAGCCAGCCTTTTTTATTACCAAACCAGGACCTCCTTTATATATGTATGTATGTATATATACATAATCATTAGATATAAATGTATAGTTGTGAGAATTGAGAAATTATCCTTAGTGCCTGTCAGTGTTAGGTGTCCTTGTAATCCCCTGTAGTCTTTTTAACGTTTCAAAAGTCTGAGCATTCAGCATCCTTTTAGCTTTGTGAAGAGGGTTGTATCTATTCTTCTTTAAAAACAAAATTAAGACCCTGCCCCACCTTAGTTAAGTGAATGTTCCTTACCACATATCCAATTGTCTTATCAGCAGACGAGCCATTACTCCTCCTTAGGAGGGTACTCCTTTTTGATCCGGTTATTTATCAATCTCGTTGGTACCCATATTTTCTCTTTTCCTGTGGAAACAAAAGCAAAACCCCTACCCCAACAAAGCACATGCCCTGGCTTCCATTCTGAAGTTAGTACATCCTTAAAATAAACAGGTTGATTCAACTCAGAAGTTCTTTCTATTACCCAGTGTTTCTCTACAGCTGAAGTTCCTTTCTCATCAGCATTAAGAAAGTTTAATGTCAACAAGGCACTATGTAATCTCTCCCTAGGTTTTTTCATACCACCTTTCTGTTTATGAAGCATCTCTTTCAAGGTGTGATGGGATCTTTCCACAACCTCTTGTCCAGTGGGGTTGTGTGGTATCCCAGTAACATGCTTTATCTCATAATATCCAAAAATCTTTTCAATGTATGCTTTTAGTTTTTTACTTGGTCTATGTGGCAGAAATATCCATTCTACTATAATATTTTCCTTTGCATTATGACTCCTGTAGGGGAATATTCAGAAGGCAAAATAACCAGGATGCAGTCGAGGTCTGGTCTATACGGTTAACATGTGCTTCCTGTAATCTCTTTTCCACCAATGCCAATTCTTTCTCAGCTTCAGCAGAGAATTCCCTGGGACTATTCAGATCCTTATTTCCATCTAAAGTTTTGAACAAATGAACCAGTTCATAGTTTTTAATACCAATAACTGGATGTATGTGGGCTATATCCCCCAATAGCTTCTGGAAATCATTAAGTGTCTTTAATCTGTCCCTCTTAAATTGTACCTTCTGAGGTCTAATTGTTTGCAAGCCTATTTTATATCCCAAATAATTGATAGAATCCCCTCTTTGTATCTTTTCAGGGGCAATGTGAAGTCCCCAATCAGGCAATTGACCTTCTTCAATTCTTCAAACAGTTTTTCTAAGGTGTTTAAGTCTGGGTCCACTAACAATATATCATCCATATAATGGTAAATGATAGATTGTGGGAATTGTTTGCGTATCACTTCCAATGACTGTGGGACAAAATATTGGCATAGGGTGGGGCTATTCAACATCCCTTGTGGAAGGACCCTCCATTGGTACCTTTTTACCAGGTATGAATTATTAAAATTAGGTATAGTAAAAGCAAACTTCTCCCTGTCTTGTTCCTGTAGAAGTATTGTAAAAAAAACAGTCCTTCAGATCAATAACTATTATAGGCCATCCTTTAGGTAGCAAAGAAGGAAAAGGTATACCAGATTGTAGAGTACCCATGGGCTGAATCACCTTATTAATTGCTCTTAAATCCGTCACCATTCTCCATTTCCCAGACTTCTTCTTGACCACAAATACATGGGAATTCCATGGGCTGGTCGATTCTTCAATATGTTGAGCTTGTATCTGTTCCTGCACCAATTGTTCTAGGGCTAGCAATTTCTCCTCTGTCAAAGGCCATTGTTGGACCCAAATAGGTTTGTCCATCAACCATTTCAAAGGCAGGGCTGTTAGTGTCTTAGGGGTGCTTGCAGCTTTTAGACTGCATCTTTGTGCAACCTGAATGACTGATGGCTGTCTTACATAGCCTCTTGAAGTATTACTTTCAAGGCCATGATTAGTTCTTTGACTAGTATTTAGGCCTGGAGAAATCTTAATTTGAATGTTCCATTGTCGTAGGAGATCACGACCCCATAAGTTCACTGCTATGTTGGCCATGTATGGCTTCAATCTCCCTCTCTGTCCTTCTGGTCCTATGCATTCTAGCCATCTCACACTCTGTTTTACCTGAGACAATGTCCCAATACCTAAAAATTGAACATCCACCTCCTTCAGAGGCTACCTGGGGTGCCAGGCCTGCTGAGTTATGATCGAAACATCAGCCCCTGTGTCGACTAAGCCCTGCATAAAAATATTATCTATTCTTATCATCAACTTTGGTCTTTGTTTGTTTATGGAGGTCTGCCAAAATATGTGTTTTATTGGTTTGCTGGATACCATCAACTTCTCTTGTAAGGGCAATCTATTGTCTATGGTTACATGATCTACTGTTTCAGGCTTGGGATTTGTTACTTGTCCTGAGGACACTGCTCTTCCACGGTGACTGGATATGACTGAACAATTTTTGGCTTGGAGGTCTGATCCTTGGGAGCTTCCTGGGGGAAGCCCTGAGTTACGTTTCCTGATGGTAAAAGCTTGCCATCTTTGTCTCTTATAGATCTACATTCATTCGTCTAATGTCTGCCTTTGTTACATCTCCTACATAGTCTAGGAGGTAGTGGCTTTCTGTTTAAGTCACTCCTGTGATTGGAAATGTTTCCATGTATGCTTTGTCTGCAATTTTTCTTTATATGGCCTGGCTTACCACAATTGAAGCAAATAATGCCTTGATTTCTCATCTTAGCATTAGCAATGGCTTGACCTACCCAATTCTCTTCATCAGGGTGTAGATATTCAGCATTAAGTGCAAATTGAATCCATTTGTCTATGGGTGCACCCCTGATCTTTGATAGCATGATCAATTTCCTACATGTTATATTAGCATTATCGAAGGCCAAACAGAGTATCAATTGTTTCCGGACTTCTGAATCCAACACTGCTCTATTTACAGTCTGAGTCAACCTCTGTAAAAAGTCTGTATATGGCTCCGCTGAACCTTGTTTAATCTAAGTATATAACTCAATTCTCTGTCCTGGGTCCAAAACCTTTTCCCAAGCATTTAAGGCAGCAGTACGGCACAGCAATAGAGCATGGTCATCATAAGTAGCCTGAACTGATAAATCAGCAAACGGGCCTTCCCCAAGGATTTGGTCCTTGGAGACGGCAACATTCCCAGTTTGATCTCGAAATTCCAAGACATTAGCTTCTTCCCTAAACCAATTCCTCCACTGCAAGCTTTGGCCATGAGTCAACACTACGGTCGCCAAATTCTTCCAGTCATCAGGAATTATTCGATTTTGTGCTGACCACGAGTTCAAGGATTGCTTCACAAAAGATGATTGTACACCATAGGTCACTATGGCTTCCTTTATTGATTTTAAATCCTTCATGAGTATAGGTTCATAATTGTATCCCACATTGTTCGAAGTCCTTACACATGGTTGTGGTTTTTTGGCCTCTGCCACGACTGGGAATAGAGTTGGAGGGGTGGGGGGTAGTCCCCTTATTGTAACCACTCTAGGTAAAGAATCTTCCCTGCAGTAGCACCGTTTAAGAGGGGGCTCTGGGTTATCTTGAGCAGGTGTTGCCTCAAAATCCTTTTCTAAAATCTCCAAGCGAGCCTCATGATCTTGCAACCTAGTGGTAATGGTCTTTTCCAGTGTTTTAAAGTCTTCTATAAATGATCTCTCCAACAATTTCATAGAGTAGAAAATCCTCCCAGTCTCCACATCTACCCATTCTACTATCCTCTGTTCAAATTTCCTAGAGTTTCCATCCATTATCCTAAAATTTTCATCCATTTTTAAAAATTTTTCATCTACTTTCCTAAAATTTTCATCAATATGAGCTCTGTACTCCTCTCTAACAAAATTTTCATCCATTTTTTAAAAATTTTTTATCCAATTTTCTAAAATTTTCATCAATATGAGCTCTAAATTCCTCTGTGATCAAAGTAGACCTCTCTTCTATGGAAACAATGAGTTTCTGGAGTGTCTTAATATGTTCATCCATGCCAGACATCTTAGCCTCATACTCTCTATGTTGAGATCCCTTAAAATAGGTAGGTATAAAGTATATTATCACACAAAAAAGCAAAAGGACTCCTGGGTGGGGATAACCTCCAAATGCGTAATCCTGGAAATAATCCTCTATCACCATTGTGAAAAAGTGAGTAAAATTCTGAACATTTATCTGGTAGGACATTTTAGAAGAAAAAAAAATTGCCTTACTCAGATGTAATGGGGACTTACAGTCAGCAGGTGTCGCACTTGCGATTTCAACAAATCCTATTGGGTGTGCGCCACCAGAACCGGGTCAATCTGTCTGTCAGGAGGTCCACTGCATGCAGATTCCTTCCTGGCTGTGTACAGAAGACTCGTGAGTAGATGGGAACCAAAGCCGTTCAGACCAGCTCCGTCTGCGGGTGAGGAACCCAGCGGGTTTGTGGAATTAGCCCTGCATTCAGGTGCCAATTATCACGGTATGAACCCGCCATGTGATATGTTTTAAATGAGGTTTATTTTGTGAGAATCACTTACAAAATAGAGAAGGTTTTAAGAGGAAGTGAAGGGATAACCATACATACACCCCACCACAGAACTCCCGCGCCACCAGCCAGGCCCCACGCACTTCCTGGAAAACCCCGCCCAATTGCAAGAGCTCCCAGCCCTGCACAAGAGAATGCCTGCTTCCTGTCTCTCTCCAGGTGTTGTCTGAAGCTCGTTCTCGTTGACCATGCCCCTCTGGGCTCCAGTGCTCTGCCACAACATGCTCACATGTGTAGCTTGTGATTTCCCACTACAAACCAGGGTATTCTACAGGAATAGGAAGTACCCTTAAACACTGAGCCATCTACCTAGACATTTCTTTTTATAACTTTTAAAAATTGTAAGTAAATATACTTTTCAAACCAGAGTAATTATCATCTACTTATATCAAGTATCTTTTTTTTATTTTAGCAAAATAGGATTCATTTATGGAAATAGCTATAAATTAATCTCAGAAAGTTTTACAACTGTTTTTCATTTACTTATAATAAACACACACTATGATAGCTGCTACTTCAAAATACAAATAACCACTCAGTCAAAAGTTTTCCTAGAAGTAACAACAAAAAATCTCCTTTTGTCACCTCCTTTTTAGTGACTATGTGTCCCTGTCCAGCAGGTCCAGTTATTCGAGGATTTCGAGGGGGGGCACCTGTGAAGCAAATTGGGAGAGAGAGAGAGGAAGCCAAGTGCATAAAGAACAACAAGAGTCAGTCTGAGTCACGTCAAGGCTTCGTTTATTGAATGGTTGCTGAGGCTTTTTAAGCAGTGCTTTAGAAGGGGAGAGGGAGCAGAGAGAGGGGAGTGCAAGGCTCCAGGCAGAGAGGGGAAGCAGAGAGAGGGGAGTTAACTGAAGAGGAGAATGAAAAATTATCAGAGGAAGTCGGGGTGGGCAGGATCTCTTTGGTCCCATGATTCTGCAGCTGACTAATTACTGTTTGAAGCCCTATCTAAACGTACATTGTATGATGGGCCAAGGACATCCCGTTTTTTGCAAGGCCTGCAGTTTAGCGAAGAACACCTTATCATGGGAGACTCCATGAAGCTCACTTCTGTAACTAACCAAGGATGCCTAATCTTGAAGGACTCCAAAAAGCCTGTTTTTGCAAAGCTAGTAATTTACCAAGGACGCTTCATCCAAGAAGCAGGAAATTCTAAATAGTCCTGGGTCAGTCTCCATCAAGCATGTTTACTTTAAGTATTTGAATATAGATATTTTAGGGATTAAAATTAGTAGAAAATTAATGTCTTGTCTCCCCAAGTAGATCACTTTTCATCATACTGTAAGACTGTACATGCCTTACTCTCTTGTTTCATACAACAATATTTGCTTGAACATCTTGTGAATCAGTGTCCAGTCAGCTGATTAATTAGCTTACTGGGGCCACATAATAAAGTGGTCTTGGTCTGATTATCCTTTCAACTTGTGAGTGACAAAGCATAGTTTTTGAATAGACTACATATTACTTGAAAATACATAAAGCTAGGGTTGAGAATGCTTTAGATTCTTATAATCTGGATACCAATCAGTTGAATTTGTGTCTTAATTGCCATCTATAGTATGAAGCTTCTCTGAGGAAGGTTGAGGGATGCATTGACCTATGGATATAAGTTATTAGCAGCCATATTAATATTGTGTGTATTTAGCAGAATAATAATCTATAGTACACCCCTCACTCCAGAGCCTAGAGGTCTTTGAATAAGAAAAAATTAACATATTATAAGAACCAGAGATTAGAATAAAATTCAAGGACACAACAAACTGCTGCAATATGAATCATGGTGATTGTGGCAGCAGAATAATCACAAAGCAGACAAAAATCTCAACATGGAGGGGAAGACTGGCTCCTAATTTCTTACCCCCATTGGGGAGCTATTGGCCTTTCTTAACTTCTAGATGAGAATCAGTTTTCTTTAATGGCCACTAGTTGGTCAACAAAACTCTAGGCCCCATCCTACTTCCAAAGCAGGTGGGCATAATAATTGGGCTGGATGAGTTTTAGAAAAGATGAAGAAAACTGACTGTAGGTGAGTAGGGAGGGAGGTGAGAGTAGAGAGGGTATATTTGAGAGAAATTGTGAGGATGGACACATTCAAAATTGTATAAAAGTCTCAGAGAATAAGTAAATTGTTGTGATTTTTAAAATCAAAATGCTAGTAATCTCATTGTCTTAAATATTAATGTCACAGTTCTCAGACTTCTTATCTTATTCTCTAAAAAAGGATGTAATGAAAACAGAAAATATTGATTAATAAAATGAAAAATTCTGACGTGATTTTCAACCTAAAGATACACAGACAATTATTAGAAAGGATTATGTGAACTGACATGCAACCATGATCTGTAGTCTGTGTGGGAAGATAATTTTTACCCTCAAATAACTAATTCACCAATTTAACAAAAAGCTTTTTGCATGGAGAAAAAAAATTGTGATGGGTTCTCTAGACTCCCACACCATAAATGACTTAGCCCAAACAATAATTCAGTAATGTATTGGAATTACACTAGCACATTTTCTAAATTATTTCCCAAAGTATAGTAGCCCCTGCTCCTAAGAATTTCATGTAGAGCACTTACTCATTTCCTTTCAGCAGACATTATCAGCTCTATTTAATTTTATTTTTTAAAAAGACTTCAAGCAGTTAAATATAAGAAAAAGCTCTCATTAGGTATAATGATTTTGGTTGCATTTAGTCCTAAGAATGCTGTATTCTCAGCACTACAGGTTTAATTCACAGCATTGGTAGAATACGTTATATTCCTCCCACAATAATACTCAATACATATGGAAAGCTTATTACAGGAATACATGACTAAATCCTAAAGATGAGCAATGGATATTGTGCATCTAGGGATACAGGTTACTGATGCACAATCCTTGTTTCTTCTTTTTGTTAAAAAGATTTTATTCTCTATGAGTATTACTCCACAAACACAATGACATTTTAATCACCTATACTCATCAAGTAATGTTATTATTGTTAGTAACTCTTTATAAGTCATTTGCCAAAACATTAGGATTGTCAATCATGACTTAAATATTTGTTGATTCTTTAGTATTGTTTGTTTGTTGGGTTGGTTGGTTGGATGGATGGGTTTGATCAAGACAAAGATTCTCAGTATAGTCTTGGCTGTCCTATAACTCACTCTGGAAACCAGGCTGGCCTTAAACTCAGAGGCCCACCTGCCTCTGTCTTCTAAGTGCTGAGATTAAGAGTGTGAACTACCATGCCTGGTTGTTACTTAATTTTTAAAAACACTTCAATTCAAATAAAAAAGAGGTAGCAAAAATAAAATTTCTCTAAATTTGAGTCTTACTCGTTGGACAGTCATCTTAGATTTTCTCTGATGCATGCTTGCTTTCTAGGCGTTCCTTCTCTTTCCTCACTTCCCTCCCTCTTCATTTATGATGTTCATAAGTAAACGGTTGCCTTATATAAAATCAAGGCCACCTTCTAGACATTAGGAATTAAATTACTATTTTATTTCACCCAAGTTTATCCTAACACCTCTGTAATAATACCTGTTGCTTTGTACCTGTCGTGGAACTCACCATGATTATAGCAGTAATGAGAATGTATTGGAGACAAAAGAACATGAAGCTGTTGATTCTGTTCTATGACCCATATATATACATATATATGAAGTATATATATTTTATATATGTATAAATATATATATAGTATAATATATTGTTTTTGAGATTAGAGATATTATAACATTCTGCACATAATTTATATTTATAATAGCAAATGAAACCAAATCCTGAACAATTCCTACAATGCTTGCCCCTACAATATTCCTTAATACTTTCTTTTATTCTGATAAACTATATTTAAGTATGAACTATATAAACTATATTTATGGAAGATTATTTCTTATTATTGTTTTATGAATATTACCCTTTACATATACCTCCACTGGGCATTTTTAGACAGACATTAGATTATGTCTTACGAAGATTTGATTTATCGACACCCTAGAAACTTATTCATACATGCCTATCTAATATATTAAGTTCCAATAACATCAGGTGTGTTAATAGCATAAAGGAAGGCCAGTAGGTTCTCTGTCATCAACTTATTCTTTATACCTAAAATAAACTGCTTTCCCTTCCCTTTTACTACATTTTTTAGCTGTCTTTATAACAAATGCCTTTGAGATACCCAGCAAATGACTTTAGATATTTTTTATAATAATTGTTCATGAGAATATAGTGCTACCATGATGCTTACATAGCATGCCTGAGACCCAGGGTTCTAGTTCTGTACTACAAAATGAATAAATAACCAATCAATACACACCTTTTTATTTTCATTGTTATATAATGCTTCAGAATACTTGGTTAATTTGTATGAATTTGATGTAAGAAACAGTTACAGAAAATTATCAACATACATGGCTCTAGCCAATGAGATCTTTCATTCTGACTATAGAATAAATAAAACCAGCAGCAGAAGATTAGCATGAATGATCTTACTTGTACATGATTAGAAAATGTTAGATCTCCTTATCTAATACTTTCTAATGCAAGTCAACCTAATACTTATAATAGTTGACACCAGAGCTACCAATTTGTGAATACTTCAAGTTCCAAGCTACTTAGCTACATTATCATATTTAAGCCTCATAATGTTTTCTTGTTGCCCAGGTTTTTATGCAGGGAAAAACTGAAGTTTATGGTCAAAACTGTTTTCTTTATCTGACTACAAATGATGAGTCTGATATTGGAAACCAAGTCTTTGTGACTCAAAATCTCACACTATTATGCCTGTAAGAATTTTGTATTTTCCTGAAGATGCTTTTAGTGATGGGATGATAGGAATAGCCATTTGAACAAAGACAGAATCACAAGGTCAGAAGCAACCTAGAAGTACTGTAAGCACTCATACTGGAGGGGCCTTGTAATTGGTGTGTTGAAGCTATTCTTCTGATAAACAGTCCTTGAACAACGGTTGTGGGCTGCAGTTTATGTTAATATCTGAGAGTTCGGGAATGACTAGCATGGTACATTTGTATTCACTTATCTTCTTGAGTAGTGAATAGCTTGAAAAGCAAATACGTCATGCCTAAACTTTCTTTTCATTTCTTACAACTCAGCCAGATATTTTAAGAAATAGTAAAATAAAGAAGGAATATTTTTCCTATCAGAGTTTTTATTCATTTGTTTATCCAACAAATAGTTACTGGATTCCTAGTGCATGACAATCACTATTCTCAAAGGTGGAGCAAAGCAATGAGAAAGAGATTATTGACTTTCAGCTAATTATATTGTATGTAAAAACACAGGCAATACATTCCCTGCAGAGAACACCTTACTCAGCCTTGATACTTGGGGGAGGGACTGAGAGCTACCTCAACAGGATATGCCAGAGGGAATTTACTTACCTTGGGATTCACTGCCCTCCTTGAGGAATGGATGAGGGGTTGGGGGTTGGAGGACTGAGGGAGGGCTGGGAGGAGGGAGGGAGAATGAGCAATGGTGAGTATTGGAAGAAAAATTTAAAAAATAGAGATTTTTAAAAAGAACACAGGCAGTACAATAAATCAATAACTATGTAATATGGACAGTAGTAATATACATGTGAAGTTTGGAATGGCATGACAGGGACAAAAGGACAAGGAAAAAGTTGCTAAATTGCACATTTATGTGCAGTAATTATGTAAGGGCATTCCAAAGAAAAATTTTAATAAAGACCTAAAGAAACTTGGCCATGTGGTTAGAATGAGCATTTTTAAGAAAAAAGGAAAATAGTAAAGATTCTCACCAACCCCTGCCAAGGAATCCAATATAAAGAATTTTGTTGATTACCTAGAATTAAATTTTGTTTAAGAAAAAAAATGAGTTTATATAAAATGATTGGCTCATGAAATTTATCTGGAAGAAAATTTTAGTAGTTTATATTAATTGGATATTCTGAAAGAAGAAATGAATCAGAATGAGAAAGTGAAAGCAGTTTCACTTACAGGCATGGAAGCCTCCATTGGAATTGAGCTGTCATAAAAATGAAAGTTTTCTATTTTGAGCCTGTTGAGTTTCAGATGCTTCCATCCCAGTATGAATAAAAGGTCAAGAAAGTGCTTATATAAAAAAACAATGGTAAAGAAGAAATTTTTAAAAAGGGGTGCTCTAGTGAGTGACATTCACTTGAAGGGCATAGTTAAAGAATGAATATTGTAGTGATAAAATAAATATAATTTTCACATATTTAATGAAAAATTTTCTCATAAAGGAAGAAGAGCGATTAGAATAATGGCAGGTCATTGCAGCAAAGCCCTGGCCTGAAGGAAGTGTTAGTGGGAATAAATAGCAGTGAAAGAATTGGTTTTACTCTAGCATCTACTTTGCCTAGAGTAATGATACATAGGATCCTCTCTCTCTCTTTCTCTCTCTCTCTTCCTCTCTCTCTCTCTTCCCTTTGTGTGTGTGTGTGTGTGTGTGTGTGTGTGTGTGTATGTTATCTTCAGCACAGATTTTACGAGTGGCCTAAGTTAGATGAATAGATCCATAGATAGATAAAGATAGGTAGATGATAAATTATAAACATAAATAGATAATACATTGATAAAAGGATGATAGGTATGTATAGGTGCATATGGATCTTTAAATAGGAGAATTTTGTGGTTTAAATATGTATGCCTATGATCATTTTTTTTTTTTTACTTTGCCCCTTTACCTTCTAAATTTTTCTGAAAGTGTTTTTCCAAGAGGATTTTTTCTCAAGATCATGACTTAGAAACAAAGCATTGTAATTAAATGTGATGTTAATATTACCAACACTTGATTCTTGTCAGAAGAAGTTGAAAACAAGATTGTCTTAACATTCCCTTAATGTCCAAACCTGACCAGCTGTCAGAATTAAGCGGAGGAAGAGACAAGGGAAAGTACAGGAAAATGACCCCAGAACTCTTAGATCCCAATGCAGCACCTCAATACTGATTGTTTTCAAAAGAGAATAGAAAAAATATTTTTTGTATTCTATGGAATTTGCAACAAAGTAGGGGCTGAATTTGCCAACAGTTGACATCTCAGGTCTTTATGCTCAACAGTGGCTCTTTTCCTACCTTGGGTACTAAAAATTTACTAGTTAAAATACTTAGATCCTCTTCTGGTTTGCTTTTGCAACACATAACAGAGCTGACTGTTCCTTACTAGCTTTAGCTTCATTGACAGTCCATGGTTGGAGGATACTGGAAGTGTGCTGCTGAATGATGAATTAATATATACAAATAGCAGACTTTGTAGTTCTCTGACTGAATGATACTAAATGCCCAATCTTGACAAACACCTCATTGACAGGTGGAATAAAAATATAGAACAAATATTTTGAATGAATGATAGTCAATAGAAATTATAGAGTGTAGTTTCTCTGGGTGAAATGACAGATTTACAGAGTGTGGTCACAGAGTTTCTAACACATATTAGTGAGTGAAAAAGATAGATCTTTCGAAGTTCCTCCTTCTAGGTAAACTGTTCCAAGTCATGCAGCTCTTTCAAAATTATTTTTATTCTATTTGACATGGTCCAGCTACTCCAAACTACACATAATTTAGGTTTTATAAATACTTTAATAAATAGATCAAGCTACCCTTAAGGACTGTTGTGGGAGAAAGAATATGAAGATGAAATGACACTTTTTTCCATTCACTTTATTTCTCTTTTGTAGTGAGCCATTGCATCTTACCTGTATGAAATCCTTGTTAAGTTTTACTTTTCATTTTTAAAGAAGAAAAGGAAATGTAATTTTGGAAAGGACAGCCCAAACTAAGCTTTGTTTTTTCTTCTTAGAAATTTCTCTTAATATGTTTTGTCTTAACTAAAATGTTTATCATATGAAGCCTTAGCCATTAATGAGATGATCAAGAAAATTGTCTGAAAATTCTGGTCACAATCTGGTCTTTAAATGGGAAGAAAAAGACTGACCAGCAGATGTAGCTTTAATAATTACAAAGATAAAGATCTAAGCACACAGAGAACTGTCCTTGTCAACACTCATTTCCTTGACAAGTTCACAGTAAGAAACCCTGCAATTCCTTTATTTATAGGCATGCATCTGATTGTGACTATGCCATGTGCATATGGGTACCTGCAAAGAGCAGAAAAGGGAGAGGAGTAGTAGTGAGCTAATAGACATGGGTGCCCTGGAACCAAACTCAAGTCCTCTGAAACAGTAGCAATTGTTAACTGCTGAGTCATCCCTTCAGGTCAGCCTTAAAGATTTTAAATCAGTAGTACTAAAATGTTTCAGTGGTAGCTATGGCAGATGCAGTAAAAATTTTAATGACAATTATCTATATAATATGATAAAATAATTTCTAAGAAGAAAAATTCTTAAAGATATCACCTTTCACCAAACAATAGGTACCTTGATGGATTGATTTAACTCACTTCAATGGGCATTTCTTTCTCTGACTCTGTCTCTCACCTCCCTCTGTGTGTCTCTGTCTGCACATCTCTGTCTCGGAGATACCATTCATCCCTTACAAATTTATAAAAAAAATTCTAAACCTCTCTCTCAAGTTCTTTCTTTAGAATGAAGAGATGGTTGTCACTCATGTGTCTGAGAAATCCACATGATCCATGCACTTCTAATTCATATTCTTATACATGGAGTTAAAAATAGAGATGCCTTTTAAAGTAATATTTTAAAAAAATCAATTCCCTTTAAAACTTCTTAATTGAGAACAATTCAATGGTCTCACAGCAGGAGCTGCCAGTGTTCCTGTAAGAAATTTACTTTACAGTGTAGATTTGACATGCTGATGTCTTCACAACAGCACAAGAGAAAGGAAGAAGTTACCAGAATTTCTAAATCAAGTTTTTCTAATAATAGGACCTAGAGAAATCTAAAGGTAGGAAGCCTTGGTCGTAGAGGTTTCCAAATGCAGACTTGCCTACAGATTCAGTAAGACTCATGAACACCAACATGTATTAATTCAATAATTAATTCCAGATCTGATAATGATGAGGTCATCCATAATTTTTTTGCTTTATTGAACTTTTTGCCTTATTATACTTTCAGACATTATTTTAAATATAAAAGGATTATCTCAAGTGGGCTGAATAACCACAATCTGTTGATCCAACACATGGAAAACAACTAACAGAAGTGACATCATTTTATACCCATTTTTTTTCAACACAAGTGTCTTCCTACTATGAGCCCCTCTGTTATAAGCTTTTATTCGTGTTTAAAGACAGAGATACAAATTTCTTCTATAGAGCAAGACTCAGATCCCATTAGAAAGCATTTGTTACTTTGGAGATTGGAATAGGAAGTGCCTGCCGTAAATGCTGGTGTTTAAATACTTTGTTTTCAGTTGTTGGTGCTGATGTAGAGGAGGTAAAGTGGTCCAGCACATCACTGGGATAGGTATTGGGTTATATAGCCTCCCACTATTTCCAAGTTGCTCTCTCTGCTTCATGAATGGTGTTAAGGTGATCTCTCCTCTTGTCTTTCTGTACCATTTACCATGCCTGCCACTTGTTGCCATGCCTCTGTCTGGTTATGAACCATGTGGGTTTTTATCTGTCTGGAACTTCAAACCAAAATAAACTGTAATTTTTATGTTGTTTCTGCTAATGGTATTCTGGACGCAACAGAAAAGTAACTAATACAGCTATTTTCCTAACATACTTGACACTGTTATACTAGTGGTCACATCTTAATTGGTCAGTCAATAGTGTGTCATGGCCCATAGCTGAGTTAGGGTGCTAGAAACAATTCTCAGTAGCATGCATGGTACCTTGCAGAACACTAAAGAAGAGCCAGCAGGAGGAAGTGTCCAGCTGAGTTCCAGTTTAAGGTCTGCAACCAGACCATGTTCCAGCTCAATTGTTAACAGCTTTTTAGGCATCCTCCTTTGGAAAGCCCCCTAGCTTCTGCTCTTATGCAACCTCACAACCATTTCTCATGTCTAAACTTTACAATCTTTGCTGGGCCCCTTGGCTTCTTGATACTAAGAAATAACATGTCCTCAAATACTGACCTGGTTGAACAAATAAGTCAGGTAGACTAAATGTGCACAGTGAGGAAGTTCTACAGCAGGAAACCTCTTCTTAACCTCAGGAAATATTGCAGTGAAGTTGATTTTATTCTAAGAGGAAATGAAAATGTTCTATTCCTGCAAGTGCACAGCCAGATTTGTCTACTTTTAACGTGATATCCTTGTCACTTTTCTCTAGACTTTTTTTCTTTTCCATGATAATCTCTAAAGCTTTGCTCTATTTCTCTAAAATCTTACTTTCTGTTACATGCTATAACTTCAAAACTTATTCTACTGCAACCTGAATCATCAGTTTTACCATCACACTGAGTAGTTTTTCAGCCATTAATTCAAAAGCATTAATTGCTTTTAAAGTATTTTTGAGATTTGATTGAGAGACCTCTGATAGTTTTATGTTTCCTGGGTTTTTTTTTTTTTTTCTGCTTATACTTTCTTTTTTTTTTTAACTTTATTTATTTATTTGTTTATTTATTTTGCCTTGGTGTTTGCCTGGAACTGGAACTACAGACAGTTGTTAGCTGCCATGTGGGTGCTGGGAATCGAACCCGGGTCCTCTGGAAGAGCAGACGGTGCTCTTAACCGCTAAGCCATCTCTCCAGCCCTAACAATATTTTCAGTGAGGCTGAAGAGATGGCTCAGCAGTTAAAAGTATTTGCTCGCAAAGGACCAGGCTTGATTACCAGCACCCACTTGGAAGCTCCCAGTATCTGTAATTAGAGCCTCAGGCTATATTATGCACTCTTCTATCCTCCACAAGGACCATCATGTATAACAAACATGTATACATACAACACACCCATACACATAAAGTGAAATAAAAGTTTTTAAATGAAATAAAAATATCTGAAAGATAAATGAGAAGTGGATGGAGAAAGGGAAGGGGAGAAGAGGGGAGGAAAGAGAGAGAGAGAGAGAGAGAGAGAGAGAGAGAGAGAGAGAGAGAGAGAGAGAGAATAGGATTATGTGAAATGAGATCCTGAGGTTAAATTACAAATATGGAAGAAGCTAAGGTTTGTGTGTGTGTGTGTGTGTGTGTGTGTGTGTGTGTGTGTGTCTGCGTGTCTCTGTGTGTGTCAGACACTAGCTTTGGGATTTCTCCTTGAGCGGGTACTATGCAGAGTGAAATTGCCTGACTTAGTGGATTTGGAAGACACTTTTCAAAAAATAATCTTTAAATTTTCCTATACACTGCAGCTTTGTGAGCCAGTGAGATGGCTTTAGTGGATGAAGACCTGATCTGGGTTTGATCTCCTGAGCCTGCTTGGTGGGAGGAAAGAACTTCCACAAGTTACCCTCTGACTAGTGCATCCCATATCCTTGGTGCAGGCACATGTACTTACTTGATGACTCACACACATAAAATAAATAAATACTTGTAAGAAATGGTTCTTTTTCATGGCTCCTTATCTCTGAAGGGGACATTTAATACTGTTAAATGCTGTTGTCTACTTTCTGGTGTTAATGTTTTGAAGTCACATTTAATCTTTAAATGTGTGTGTAACTTTCATTGAACTTTGAAACATGAGGCAGCTTTTTCTGACACTTAAAATGACATTTCTTGGGGTATTTTAATGATAAAGTTAGGCTTTAAATAACTTATTTGCTGATATACAACCTATGATAAGCATATATTATAAAATGAGAAGAAATTTTGAATTAAAATGTGACCAAACAGAATTTTCAGATGGAACAAGGCTGTTACACACATGGACACATAGTAGATGTGACTTCATGCACAAGATCCAGGAAACATCAATCCAGCCAAAATCTAGCCATGGGTGGGAGAAGAGCTATTGGCAGTGGTGATTACAGAGTGGCTAGGGTTGGTTTTCTTCAGGCTTGCAGCCCCCCAAGAGGATGCCTATGCTCCCATGGTCCTATACTCAGGCCCATATAGGCTGAACTCCCTGGACTCTGAGTTTTTAAAAAGACAAGTATTTGTGGGGGAAAAGTAAGGGAAGTACACAGGAGAGAAAAGAACATAGGATGGACTAAATCAAAACGTATTATAAGCATGTATGAAATTCACAAACACACAAAATGATCACAATAATAGAGTTTCTAATTTATATATTGAATAGCAATTCCTACTCAGTGTATTTGGAGAGACACACAATGTCAACTTGTAGTATTGAACAATCTCAAAGTATGCAATTATTTATTTTAGCATTTTATTTGAGTTTTCTATAATAATACTACCTCATTTTAATTAATTTCTTTGTATACACCAAGACTTGTGGTAAGCATTTTGTTATCTATCTTCACAAGAAACATATATGTTTGAAAAAAAGCAATGTTTTGATGTTTTGTTTTTGTTTTAATCATATTCAGAAACAACCCTTTATATGTATAAATAAAAGTTCTATTCAGATAATTTTTTATTTAAAAATCTACAACAGTGGAATTTGGAATTTAACCAACTAGAATATCTAAAGATTATCTAATCAGGACCCTGAAAGATTAATGAACTTGAAAAATATTTTATTGTCTCTCAAAGAATTCTTTTCCTTTTATTGTAATATGCCTTAGAGCAATATTTAATTTTCTAAAAAGGTTGAATTTTTAAGCAATATTTTTAAAATTGTTATCAACAGGTTGTATTATGACTGACTCATTACTGTTACCAAGCCCTGACTTTCTTGTTAAAAACAGAGCCCCATTTATGCATTCTTGAATGCACATCTTGAGTGAAGAGTTAATTAAGCATTTCCATGTGTTAAAAAAGGACAATAGCAACATTTATTCCTGCTCTCAAGGTGCCCAGATGACTAGCATTGGGATGGAAAAAATAAATGTGGTTAAATTAGATCCCCACTGATTTTCTTCAGATGATGTCAAATGATTGGTTCTAAATTTGTAGTTCTTTGTGCACATTTACTTGAATGAGATTCAAGCATCCAAATGTGGAGAACAATCACTTTTCTGTTTCATAGCTAAAAGCAAAGGAATAGAAGATTTTGGATGGCTGAGAGATAATAGGAATTCTTCGGCCATTGCTTCATCAGCATGATTCTGTCTTGAAGCTCACTGCCAGTCAGTCATACTTTTTATTTTAGTTGGAGTGTTAAAGAGGTTCTTTTTCTGTGGCTGTCATCTCCTTTTGAAATGGTTTATTGTATTCTTAGGAATCTAGGTTGCTTTTTATAACATTGAATCTCTGGGGAACTTGGCAGAATGAAATGCTCCCTAACATAAAAGTGCCAACTTCCCTGTTTGCCAATTTCTCAGTTAAGAAGTTGAAAACCTTCGATACATGTTCACTGAACACTTAAAGTACATGGGACTTTGTCTGTGCTGGTGAAACCTTAATATTGTCCATAAAAAAGTATTCCAAATGGCTTAACATAAACAGATTCAAAAGAAAGAAAGAAAAAAAAAGAAAAGAAAAGGAAAAAGAAAGTGCCTGTGTTAGAATTTACCAGCATCTTCATTACCACAAAAGAGGTTCATGGGAATCTTTCTTAAATAAAGTTCTAAAACAGTTATATATGTAGGAATATGTGTGAATATATGCATACATAGGTATATTAAATGACAATTGGAGAAATAGAGGCCATTTATCAAGAGGTGGGTGGTGTAGGTGCATGGGGAGGATAGGAGAGAGAAAATGGAAGAAATGATGTAATAGATTTTAATTTCAAAATAAATAAGAGAACAGAGTAGGGGAAGAAGAAAAGTGAGAAATAAGGAGAGAGAGAGAAAGAGAGAGAGAGAGAGACAGAGACAGAGAGAGAGAGAGAGAGAGAGAGAGAGAGAGAGAGAGAGAGAGAGAGAGAGGGGCCAAGCTCTAAAGCACAGGAAATAAAGCTCGTTTTGCATGTTGAATGTGAGAGAACGCCTGATAAACACCTAAGAGAAGCATGTGCCAGTTGATTAGAGTTGATATCCATATTTTTTAAATGTACTTTCCCTTTTGTTATTTAGGGAATAATGGCATGAAAAAGAATGTACATGGTTATTGTAAATGAGTGTCTCCGTTTATATATATATTTTTTTGCTCCAAATGTCATAATATATTTCTTTTTATGGTGGAAAAACTACACTGTGTATTGCATAACATATTTTCATCACCCATTATTCTATTGAGGGACACCTAGACTGACTCCATCACTTAATTACTGTGACTAGCTATGCAATAAACATTGATACACAAATATCTCTGAGCAATTTGGACTCAGAGTGCTTTGAGTAAATATACAGCTGTGATGCAGGTAAGTCATATGGTACGTGTATTTTCATGTTTTGGAGAAACTGTCATTAAGATTTCTATAATGCTAGATCAGATAACATTCCTATCAGCACTATATAAGGGTTCCCTTTTGTCTATATCCTCAGTAGTATTTGTTGTTTTCTTTTTTATATTTTTAAGGTATATAAAATAACTTACATATTTTTGTATAGTGTAGTATTTCAGTGTGTATAAACAGTAATGAAAAGTTTAGGAATTTTGTCCTGTCTTTATCTTAAACATACATATTTTAATTGCCTGGAATATCTACGAAATAGTAGAAACAATGAACCTATGATAGTTCTTCTTCTGGTCTTGGGGTGAACCACTATGATTCATACCCACTAAATAACAACTTCTAGTTTATACCCGTCTACTTTGTGATCATGCCATTCTAACCTCTGGTTCTCAGTTTATTTTAGCAAACTCATATAATGGAATTGCACAGCCTTTGTCATTCTGTGCCTTGTTCTCTCCAATGAGCACAATATCCAATAGGTTCATCAGTGCATGACGCAAGATGCCCTTTTATTATTATTATTATTATTATTATTATTATTATTATGAACAAAGAAGTCACACTTTCTATCCTTATATATCCTTATTCAAGACCCCTTCCCCATCCCACCACATCAGGTCCTTTTTTAATGGCAAAATAATATCTCATTGATGAATATACTGTATATGCTTTATTCTTTTTAAATCAATGAACATTTAAATAGTTTTCATGTATTGAATATTTTGGAAAATGCTGAAATGAACATAAAATACCAATATCTCTTCAAGATACTGATTTCAGTTATATATACACACATATTACACATATATATATTCAGCATATAACATATACTGAATCATATTATATACATGTTAATTTTTATAATTTCCATTCTGTTAAGCTGATGAGATGGTTCAGGAAGGAGGCTTCTCCATAAAGCCTGCTTCCTTGAGTTGGATCTCCAGAGCCTACTTAGTGAAAGGAGAAAACTGAGTCCTAGAAATTGTCGTCTGATCTCCACATGCGTACAAATATGTAAATATATGTACACATACTAAGCAAATAAATAATTTTAAAAATTGAGATAAAACAGGAGTTCTATGCAAGTCATATTATTAATAGTTGAAAAGTCCTTTTACAAATATAAAATATTATTCCCCTTTAAGTTCAAATAAAATGTAAAGAAATATGCTTTATGATGCATAATAGAATACTACAGTCATACTTTTTGTAGAGGCACAATATCTTTATCTTCAAAGTATGTCATTTCAAACCAGGAAGAAGTAAAAAGTAATTTGATTTTTTGTAAGATTTACAGATAAATTTCTTAATCAAATGTTGGCTAATAATATATAATGTAAATACCCATTTTTGAGTAAGTCAATCATATCTGAGATGATCTGACTGACCCTGAAACTCCCCTTAGCTATGCTTAGAAGGAGCTTTCATGTCCCACTTGAGGTCATTGCCGTTTTGCGTTTGTGTAGGATGGACAGCCCCAGAATGCTGGCACAATAAACTCACTTGCTGATTGCATAAGTGGATGATGGTCTTCTATGAGACTTCTTCTGGACTCTGGCAAACAGAACAGTGCCTACAGTGCCTAATCCAATTGTCATCATAGAGTCTTCCTACAGCACCAAATGGGAGCAAGTGCAGAGACCTACAGCCAAATATTATACAGAGAGTCTAAATTGGAGGTTTCCATTGAGTCTCTAAGAGATCAGGGAGCCTCATAGAAGAAGTGGGGTAAAGTTTGTAGGAGCCAGAGGGGATGGAGGACATCAGGAGAACATGACCCACCCAATCAACTAAGCTGGGCTCACCACGTGAGCTCATGGAGACTAAAGCAGCAAGCACGGGGGCTGTAAAGTCTGCACCAGGTCCTCTCGGTCAGTGTTATGGTGGATGGCGTGGTGCATTTGTGGGACTCCTGACAGTGGGAGGAGGTGTGTGTCTTATTCTTTTGCCTGCTCTTGTTACTCCTTTCCTCCTGTTGAAGTTCCTCATTCAGCCTTGATATGTGGGCTTTTGCTTTGTCTTATTGTATCTGGTTGTTGTCTCTTGAAGGTCTGTTCTTTCCTGAAGAGGAAACAAAAGGGGGTGGATCTGGGGGAGAGGGAAAATTGGGAAGAGCTGGGAGGAGTGGAGGAGAAACTGTGCTCATAATGTATTGTATGACAGAAGAATGTTTTTCAATAAAAATAAATAAAATTAAATTAACGAATTGAGTAGTAGATATAGTTTAGTGTTTTTTCAACATCAACTCATTTATAACTAAGTTATCACTGTACATCTTGAAATATCACCACTTTGAAATTTAGCATAGAAAACTTTTTATTCATTCAGTTTATTTTTGATAAAGCTTCTTATATACTAGATAGTATTGCAGGCAGTTAATACAATGCAAGAAAGGGAGAACCTTCAACACTTTATCTATTTCGTTATCAAAAGACTGATAAGTTTAATATATAATCTATGAGGGAAAACTGCTATTATTAACATAAAAATATAAGTATTTTACACATAAATATGGAATGTCATACACAAATATATAAACACATAAGCATAAAGAATAAAGTTTGAGTTATTTGCCAATCAATATACACTGATGAAAACTGCAGTAGTGTAGAATGTAAAATAAATCATTGTAACTGAATAAATGATATTCTAAGAAATGTTTAAAGACTGACATTTTATGCAGTATAACTTAAAGAAAAGCTATGTAGTCTTTAATCACTTCATAACACCAAGTAATATGTGAGGTAGAGAAAAGTGAATTTCCAACACCAGTATAAATTGGGGTTGTACTGTGCTCAGTGTAAGAGCAATTGGCTAGCATTTCTCTGCCTGACACTGGGTTCAATCCCCATTGCTGAAATATCAGTATTTTCATCCCCTCCATCAGCTTGTTAAAAGTTTTAACAAAACACTGAATATTTAAAATCCATTTCCCTTAGAATTGACTTTGATTAAAATTACATTATGAAGGGAACAGCACAAACCTTTGGAATTATTCAAAAATCAGCATGTCTTTGTCTGTAAGAGCGTAACTTTTCCTAACATTCCCTCAAGCCTATATTTGGCACAAGTAAGCCTGGATTCATAAATAAAGCTGATGGCTCCCAGATAAAGAGTGAAGGATTATTTTACCCCAATTGCTTCATAAGCCTCTGAAAGCAGAAGATAACAAACAAATTACAAAACAATCCAAAGACCTAGTATGAAATCACAGTGGTGTTCTCTGCTTGTTCCCTGCCATGAGCAAGAGACACTCAAACTTTGTCTTCCTTTTCCTCACTTTTAAAATGAAAAAAAAAAAAGAAAAAAATCTCAGGCATGCACGAAAATAGAATGCACAGCAAGATGAACTCCTAAACTTCCTACTCAGAAATCCAAGACTCTGGTCTTACTTGGGCCAGATTAGGAGAGTTTCACAGTTATGCCCTTAAGTATCTCAGCTGTATCATCAGATTAAAAACCCCTTTTAGATTATGGATACTGGTGAACATTAAACACTGAATTCTGAAATCATTTTGCAAAGTAATCAAATTTTAGCCAGTGCTCATTTATATTAGATCAGCTTATTTTCAAAACAGTTGCACTGTGCAAGTAGAGCTCCAAATAAAGCCCATGAATTGTAAATCTTTCAACTAATTTTGATGTATAATTTTGACTCCTTTCTTATTCTAATAATTATATTGAAAACTACTCACATGTTTTTCTTTAGACTTCCATGCAATATGAAGGAAGGCTGATTATATTACTGCGGTATCTCTATCTCTTAATTTTATCTGTCCTCCTGGGCATTTTATTGGGAGACTTTTCCTCCAAGGGCTTCTTTACAGGAATAGATCTTAAGCATTTCTAGTAATTGCATGGTTTTGGTTCTGTCAGATGGACTACCTAGTGAGAATTAGTTTTTACATCAGGACACACATATGGCCTTGGGCTGTCTTGTGGCAACAGCCTAGATTTGGTACATCATTACAGCTTCCCAAATGATTGATCATGTAATTATTATAGTCATTCTACTTTTTAACTTATTAGTTAGAATATTTCTATGAGAAATGGTTCCCTCCTATCAGATTATTTTACAATCTTAGAAATAAATAGGACCTCATATGCTTTCTAAATATCAATTTTCAAAATAATGAGTTTATTTCCCAGTATCCTACAGTGTTGACCATTGAAGGGTATAGGTTGAGAGGTGTATTTAAAAATTACTTTTATGAATTGCATATTCTATATTTGCTTCTCTTGTAACCATTCTTTAATTTTTGCCAATGTCCTGTTTAGCAAGTGAACATTCTTAATTCAAATCCAGTAATCTTTGCTTTCTTTTCAGTTTTCTGTATTCTAGGTTAACAGATTATTTTAAAGTATGCTGTACTACTGTTTTACATATGTTTTGCTGCACCACAGTATTGCATGCTAAAACTTCAAAATCTTGGCAACATCATTATCAGCATCAACATCATCAGTATCATCATATTTTAGTAAAATATACCTATGTTCTTGTCAACTTAACACTCTGAGGGAAAGAAATTATGTTTTCTGAATTGTGCTCAAATATATATATATATATATATATATACACAGATGACTGAATAGACATTCAAGTCTGTCTTTTGGGGAAATATTTCAGTTCAAACATATCTTTATGTTGTTAAAAACAAACAAATATTTATAGAAATTAAACAATATTAAGCAGAGGTTATAAAAATATAAATTTTACAATTAATGTTACATGATAATGAAGGTTTATAAAACAACACAGATAAATCAAAACATTAAAATTTCCTGAACTGTGTGTTTGTGTGCATGTGTGTAGGTGTATATACTATATGTAGTATATCTACACATGTGTAACCATTGGACTAAGCATGCTTGGATGCACTTAGATATGTTAGGATGAAATTTAGACTTCTTTTCTTGCTTTCAGGGTAAAAACAACAAAAAAAGGCACTCACATAATCGTGTCCTAGATTTTCATCATTAAAACATCAAAATAAAAAGTTGCCACCCACAGCTTTCCCAAGAGACAAAGCTGTTTCCATGCAATTCTGTATTCTGGTCTAAGTGTTTTGGATCAGAGAAAAAGCCCAGCTCAAGTAGGTGAAGCAAAGCATGGTGACTGGTCTATGTTGTGTTTCTGATCACAGATTTCAGCTAAGTCATTCATTTTACAGGACAATCATATTATATACATGCCTGATCCTTTCATTCTCCCTATCTCTCAAACCTGTTCCTTTCTTCTTACCTTCTTAACACTTCCTTCAGAGTTCTCCTAGCTAATGACATTTTTTTCCACACCACTAAGAAAACCAAATCATCATGAGCAGACTTAGAGTGCTCCCACTCTGCACCAACTCAGCCACCAGCATCATCACCCACACACCACCTTCTCCCTGCTGCTGTCATGATTCCTGTGAATAGAATTCCTTCATCTTGCCCACTCAAGGGAATGGCTCCAGCCATTCACCCTTTCATAGTTCTTATTGTTCCACTGACAGGTTAAAAGGAAAATCCTATTTCTTCTGATTTAAAACCAAATGTCTTTTTTTTTTATTTAACAAACATACATGGCTGTAAGGCTAGTTTTCCTTTTTGTAAAAAAAACTTTCTTTAGATGTCTATTCTATATTTTATTTTCAAATTTCTCCAGTATGTCTTACCACTCCACCATGACTCAAGCTGAGATCTCCATGGCTGTTAATGACCACAGATATACACTCCAGTTCTCCTCATAAATGAACAGTTTGAGGCTAATATTTTAACAGCAATGGTGGCACACTCCCTAATTTTCTTTCTTACCATATTTTTTTCTCATTCTTTTTGGTCTTCTTATTTTTATCTTTCATCTTTATACACCACAGTTCAGGATGTGAGTTCATACACTGACCACTCAGCTTAAATTGCACTTAGAAACTGTCCCAATTGGAATTCCTGTCTTTGTACTATCTCATAGAGTTGTTCAACATTCAGTATCAATAGTGTGCTGAATATATTCAAATGTTTATCTCTAGCCTGAACACTTTTATAAAGTATTTGGTATATGGACCAAAGTTTGGTATATATACTAACCTTTGTATATGTACAAAAGGTTGCAAAATACAGATCTGCATGTCTAAAACTGGCCTTGTTATATACCCACATAAGTCTATAATACATTAAGCCTTCTCTGTCTCAATGCTCATCCATCCTTGCATTTGTCTATGACAAAACACTTTGGTGTTATAATGCCCACACTGTATTTTATATGCCAACATCTTCTTTGTTTTTCATTTTTTCCTCCCTGATGAACCTTGTTTCTAAGTTTTATGTCTTTTAGGACTATGGTTGCTTTTTGTTTTTTAGTAGTTTCTCAATCATTTGATGAAATACTAGTTATTTCTTAAAATTTAATGCATCCTTCATGAATTTATTCATTTTAAGTATTTTGTGTGAGTGTGTGTGTGTGTGTACATGTGTATGTATCTGTGTGCATGCATGTGTATGTATATGTGCCTGCAAGCAAATACAATTTAAACACTTCCTTTTCAGCTTGGTTTATTTACTTCTTTCTCTTGTCAGAGCAATGGAACAAGAGAAAGAAATAAATATGGCAAATATTGTACTAAATGGAATCAGCCCAGGTGAGCACCAGTCTCTCAGAATCTGAGTGAAAAAGTTTTTGATTTTCAATATCAACTTTTCAATATAATATGTTAACAGTGCTTTTATTGTAAATCTGTTGTGTTAAAACACATTTTTTAAACCCAGTTTGAATTTAGTGTTTATTTCATAAACTGATTGTGAATTCATTTCTGATTCACAAATTTCTCTCAAACATAAAAAGTTTAAACAGTAGACATTCCTTATTTATGAATGTGTGATGTTCAAGAACAAAGAAGTTCTTTGGTGACGTGAGTTTACAGCCTCTCATTAGGTTTTGGCCAGTCTGTACCTGTGATCTCCTCTGAAGATTCAACTGGAGAAAAGTGTGCTTTGGGACTCATGGGGTTGTAGTAGGCCTCAGTTGCTTGATGCTGTTGAACTGGGACCCTCAGGCCTCTGATTATTGGTCAACAACTTCCTTTCTGCCTCACATTTGAGTCGATCATCATGGAAAAGCAGAGAATCTATGCGGTGAAACAGGGTATAAGCACCCTAAGACAGTGTTCAATCTTTCTGTAACCCACAATTATATATACTCATCTTCCACCAGGTTGAGACTCAGATATGGATTGATGTAGCTTCAGGTGTATACAAATATGTCCATTTCCTTTCTCAGATGCACATGCACCCCTACTTTAAGCAAAAATAACAAATGATGATGCAAGGGTTTGTACCGGGTCTTCTTGTATCTTGTTTTGCTGTGTTTGGTTGCTGTTCCTAAAAGGCCTATTCTTTTTGAGGGGAGACAGAGGAAGAGTGGATCTGGGGAAGGAAAAAAATTGAGGATCTGAAAGAAGTGGAGAGAGGGGAAGCTGTGGTCAGGAGTATTGTATAAAGAAGAATAAATAAATAAATTAAAAAATCAAAATCTATAAACATTATTTCTAAGTTAACTAAGAATTAAAAAATGACCTCTAAATCCTAGCTTTTCAAATGTTATTTTTATTTCTTTGTCATGAGACAACAAAATTATTATTTATGAATAGTTTTAAGCATTTTTTTTCTTTTTTTTCTTTATTTTGTATTTATCAAAAAAACAGTAAAAAGAATTTAAAAATGCAGAAGAGTTAACAATAACTATACAGAGGATAATAATCATAAGCATGGCTTATCAAGGGTGGAAATGCAAATAAGATTACTACACATATATTTTCTTTGTGTTCAGCTTTCCCTCTGAATTTTTTTTCCATCCCTGTATATCCTTATTGAA
>PVIH01012268.1:25890-64598 GCA_004025045.1 Sigmodon hispidus | reverse complement strand
CTTTCAAGGTCCAAAAAATATTGTGTTGGGATTTTGATGGGCAGTGCATTGAATCTGTAGATTGCCTTTGGTAGAATTGCCATTTTTACTATGTTGATCCTACCAATCCAGGAACATGAGAGAGCTTTCCATTTTCTGATATCCTCTTCAATTTCTTTCTTCAATGATTTAAAATTTTTGTCAAATAGGTCTGTTACTTAACCCATAATTCTTATCTATGGTTAGCCACATGGCCTGGTACCTTTCTTCTGTCCATAATTTTCACCTTGTTCCTTCTGTATCTGTATCTGGTGACTACATCTCTGTCTTTCCCTTTCCCAGAATTCTCCTAGACTGATTGCTCTGCCTATACTTCCTTTCTGGCTACTAGACATTTGGCATTTTATTAAACCAGTGCAAATGATGATAAAAGTAAAAATCTAGACTTTAAGTTTCTTCCATCATATCATAAGAGTTGTAAATTCACTTTCTGTCCTTCAATGCATGGGAAACATAATGAGACATTAATAGAACAGAAGTGTGAACTGATAGTCTACAGTAAAGGAAGTGTAAGTCATCAAGGACAAAACTCTCAATAAGGAACCAGCACAGATCAGTAATTGTTCTAATAATAGTTTTAACAGGGTTA
The DNA here is from genome assembly GCA_004025045.1 of Sigmodon hispidus. NCBI lineage: Eukaryota > Metazoa > Chordata > Mammalia > Rodentia > Cricetidae > Sigmodon > Sigmodon hispidus. Next base: position 63,970 of record PVIH01012268.1, on the reverse strand, counting down.
GTTAAGTCTTGAGCTGTCAGAAATAAAGATCCAGAACCAAGAATTATTGAGGGAGAGACATGGCATGGGAAGAGAAATAAAAATGTCATAATCAATAACTGGCACCAAGAGGAGCATAAGCTAATGACATATTCAAAGTAAGTTTATTAAGACGCACAGCATCATACAGACTATTTGCAAAAGAGAAGGGAATGGCAAATGTTCACATAGATATAAATCTGTCATTGTTCACATAAAAAGAACATAGTGTAACATAGACACAGTTGCCTAAGAATCAATAACCATGCACCAAGGGGAAGAATAGGTTCCCCAGAAACTGTAACCTTGTCTCCGCTAAGGAAGTACTGGTTCCAATCCTGGAACAAGCTTGCCAACCCACTCTTGCGCAAGGTCACAGAATCAAAATAATTTTGTCTTTATTTTAGGGACTTGGAGAGTGTCTTGGGACTTTTTGTCTACCAACGTTATTGTACATTTGCTTAAAGCACACATAAAACATTCTCTAGGATATATTAAACATCAGAGCAAAAAACAAGACATTAAATTGGTGTCAAAAATGAAATCAGAGGAAATATCTTTATTAGTAATAGTAATATGAAGCCAGGATTAATAATTGTAAAAAAAGATATAAACAGACATTTTAATAATAGCACGTTTTGGACTGACTAATGCATGAAAAAAAAATCAAAATAAAAAGAAAAGATGTTCTGTATAAAGTACTGTAATTCAATTTAGAAGGCAAGTAAGAATATACTTATGGTTATATGAATATGAGAGTCTGTAAGGAAAACTTCACATGTTATCTTTTTTTAAATAATCAAAATTTTTTTGAGAAAAGAAGACATTTATTTGAAAGAGATAGCAGAAATCTGTGGAAAGTTGTGAGGAAACAATATTAAAATGCAAAATGATATAATTACATTACAATCTCAAATAAACAATTGTTTAAAGTCTTTGAAATAAAAGGTTGCTTTGGGTTTAACATCTAAGTCTAGTATGAATGAGCTGTGATTGTTCATTGTTATAATTATAATGCATACCAATTTTTTAAGTGAAACAATTTAGAGGTATACAAATAATCAAATCACAGTAAATTGTCCATCTAGCTCACTGTTTCTTTATGGCTGACATTTAGAAATGAATCAAGGTGTTGATTTATGACTGAATCATGTTGTAATTATCACTTATCAAAAGCACTCCACAATCAGTAAGCTGATATTTTCTTCAAAAGTATGGAGTACCCGGAAAGATCCACATGAATAATGTGAATGTTGTACTTAGTATATTGATGCAAAAACAAAACTCTAATGTCTATGAGATTGCCTGCACTGCATAGTAAGATTCAGGACTTTATCTGATATAAACAAAGCAAACATCTCATCCAATAAGAGAAAATAAATAAACTATTTGTAATGCTTGAATATGTTCTCTTGGGAAAATCTATTAGGACATATAATTTGAGAAGGAAATAGGGAAAATATTATTTCTCTTTATATTTATTTTATTTATAATAATGGAAGATGACATCTAAACAGACATGTTTTATACTAGACTTAGAAGTCAGTTCATATTCAGTTAGCAGTCCCAGATTTTAAATAATAGAATTCATGTCATAAAATAAAACAGTAACCCAATAAACATTGAGATGTAGGAAGTAATAATTTTTGTATTTTTTTCTGATTCTATGTTTCTCACTTAAAAATGTTGAATAAAATTTTATCTGATGTTATCAAATTCATTCTGAAAATCTACAGTGGTGATTTCTCATAATTGCCAGGTGAAAGAAATCCACAGTTCATTATTATATTGAAATGTATTTGAAGGACATCATTCAAACAAAGAAGGAAATGTTCTGATTATGAAGCAAGCATGTTAGGAATACAAAGATTTATATTTAGAGTAGTATGTCTTCAATTTCAAGTAGTGAAATATTTTCTCCAATTATTAATTTAGTGCAATAATCTGATATTAACACCTTCAGACTAGGAAAAACAAATAACTTGAATTTTTCCTATATGTTGACTTTAGATTTCAATTCGCATGTGTGTATATGTGTGGATGCATGTGTTCATATGTGTCTGTGTGTGCTCCTCTGTGTGTGTGTGTGTGTGTGTGTGTGAGAGAGAGAGAGAGAGAGAGAGAGAGAGAGAGAGAGAGAGTAGCTGTGTATGAAAGTAGATAGAAGGCTATGAGAGAGAAGAAATATATGCTAAAGAAGGCAGCATATATAAAAGAAAAAATAATAAAACATTATGAAAGTAGAAAATGGATTGAATTTTAAGGAGAAACAGGATGTATAAGACATGAGCATGAAAGACATTGGAAGGAAATGAATAGGAATAAAGCAGGGTGCCATAGATAGGTGAAAATGCCATTAGTAATCTCATTAATTCACATGCTAAATTATTTAGACCAAAAAAGTTTAAAATATCTTTAAAAAGATGAAATTATTTTCTTTAACATGGCACTTTGGGTCTTAATAAGAAAATTTCTTCTCTTAGTTTATATGATATATCATCTTAGAATACTTTGTTCTGCTGCAGAATTAGTTGACATGGGAAGAAAATCTCAGAATACTTTTGAAATAGTGAGAAACAAAGCATTTTATTCCTCACAGACATCCATAGAATCAATAATGAATATACTTCTACCAAAATCAGAATGATTTATATGTAACAAAGATATCAATTCTTTACAATTTTTTTTTATATTTTACAAAATTTCAAGGCTAACTCTGTTTGCCAGTGAACGACATGCCAATTTCTAAGTCCAACTTTGAAGTTTGTCTCTAACTTGAACAATCGGTAAATGTTAAAATTTCTAGAAAGATATATCTTGATTTTTAAATTTGGATATTTATTTGTAACTTATTTTTTTTTAAAACACTTTTTATTTATTTATTTGTCTTGGTGTTTGCCTGGAACTGGAACTACAGACAGTTGTTAGCTGCCACGTGGGTGCTGGGAATTGAACCCGGGTCCTCTGGATGAGCAAACGGTGCTCTTAACCGCTGAGCCATCTCTCCAGCCCTATTTGTAACTTATTACTTACAAGTTACATATTATATTTTACTAATATGAAGATGCCATTTTTTTCAGTTAAATTTCATGCAATATTTTAATGTTTTAAATATCTTTTGTTCTTTGAATCATCTGTTGGCCTTTGATTTCCATATAAAATGTAATTTTTTACTTAGGCTAATTTCTTCTACTAGAACAAAAGTCATTAAAATTCTATGTTTGTAAGCATTGATGAATCTATTTTTGAAATAGATTTCCAAAATATTTGTATATTGATAAGAATTGTAATAATTGGGAGAAGAGACTGTATGAGCAAGAAGATTGGGAGTATGAGGAGGGGTCTATATAGATATGACTCCTGGAGCTCTAGAGAGCACACTGAATCAATAAGAGTCCCTGGGAACCATACGACAAAGATCTAGGCCCTTTAAGGGTAGGCAACTGTCCATTAGCATGGGCAGTATGTGGAGCCTCCAGGGGTGCGATGATATTGTGTTTCTATAAATGGGTTGACAACTTGGAGCCCATTCCCTACAGAGGAGTGCCTAACCCAGCCTTGATACTGGGATGAGGAAATCTGACCTGCATGAAATGGATGCACCACACTGAGCTGACCCAATTTGTGACTTCCTGCCCTTTTGGGGGAGGGGATAAGGGAATGGGGTGCTGAAAGGTGAAGGCAGACTGAGAAGGATTGGGAGAGAGAAGGATGGGTGAGCAAGGGGATAGAGGAAAAAAATAAAACCTTTTTTAAAATAAATAATTAAATAAAACAAAACAAAAAACAGAATTATAATAATCATTGCCTTCCCAAATAACCAATTCATATCGTCTACGATTTCGTATTGTCTACCATTTGGTAATAACTGCCTTCAAAATTAAATAAATTGTTTCAGAACAATTTACTATTTCAACTATACTCTCCACAATTTTTCTAAATGATATTAACTCTTTGTCTAAGAAACTTTAATGAAGTTTAAAGTTTGAATTTAAAACCTTACTATCTCGTTTTTTTGTTTAGAGACCAGTAGTGAGTGAGTACATCCCCTGCTTATCTCTCTGAGTTTGTGATACTTCGCTCAGGAGGATATTCTCCAAATCCATCCATTTGCCTGCAAATTTTAGGATATCATTTTTTCTTACTGCTGAGTAGTATTCCATTGTGTCGATGTACCACAGTTTGTTAATCCATTCTTCAGTAGAGGGACATCTAGGTTGTTTCCAGGTTCTTGCTATTACAAATAATGCTGCTATGAACATAGTTGACCTAATACCTTTGGAGTGTGAATGTGGCTCTTTAGGGTATACACGCAGAAGTGGTATTGCTGGGTCCTTGGGGAGATTGATTCTCAATTTTCTGAGAAACCTCCATATTGTATTCCAAAGTGGCTGAACAAGCTTACAATCCCACCAACAATGGAGGAGTGTTCCCCTTGCTCCGCATCCTCTCCAGCAGAGGCTGTCATCTGTGCCTTTTATCTTAGCCAATCTAACAGGTGTTAGGTGGTATCTCAAAGTTGTTTTGATTTGCATTTCTGTGATGGCTAAAGATGAAGAGCACTTTTTCAGGTGCCTTTCAGCCATTAGTAGTTCCTCTGCTGAGAATTCCCTTTTTAGATCTGAACCCCATTTTTTGATAGGGTTATTCAAGGTTTTGGGATCAAAATTCTTGAGTTCTTTATATACCTTAGAGATCAGTCCTCTATCACTTGTAGGGATGGTGAAAATCTTTTCCCATTCTGTAGGCTGTCATTTTATCCTATTGACAGTGTCCTTGGCTTTGCAGAAGCTTCCCAGCTTCAGGAGATCCCACTTATTGATTGTTGGTCTTAGTGCCTGTGCCACTGGTGTTGTATTTAGGAAGTGGTGGCCTGTGTCAATTTGTAGAAGTGTATTTCCCACTTTCTTTTCTATCAAGTTCAGAGTGGTTGGGGTTAAGTTGAGGTCTTTGATCCACTTGGATTTGAGTTTTGTGCAGGGTGACAGGCTCGCATCTATTTGCATTTTTCTACACACTTCCTTCCAGTTATGCCAACACCATTTGTTAAATATACTATCTTTTTTCCATTGAATGTTTTGGGCCTCTTTGTCAAAAATCAGGTGTTCATAGGTTTTTGGGTTAATGCCCAAGCGGCAAACCACAACCACTGAACAGCTTGGGATCAGAAACACCCTGGACTGACCCTTCAAACCCCAGTCCAACTATAGGAACACCTGACTCACTCTTGAGGGAGGGGGGACAAAACTGGATTTGGCCAGCAGTGAAGACTGATCCAAGCATTATTGAGTCAGTGGGACCGTAGGACTGTCTGCTGCCTGCCAAGGGAGGGGATGGGGAGTTGCAGAGAAGAAAAATGACCAGATGTGGTGGGAGGGGGAAGAGAACTTGAAAAAGGATATACAGGGATGGAAAAAAAATTCAGAGGGAAAGGTGAACACAAAGAAAATATATGTGTAGCAATCTTATTTGCATTTCCACCCTTGAAAAGCCATGATTATGATTCTTATCCTCTGTATAGTTATTGTTAACTCTTCCGCATTTTAAATTCTTTTTACTGTTTTTTTTTGATAAATACAAAATAAAGAAGGACAGAAAAAAAATGGACAAAAAAAAAAAAAAAAAAAAAAACCTTACTATCAGAAGCCAGAATACAGTGACTGAGTAAGTAAACTTGTATCAATATTGCATCAGTTCTAAATCTTCAGTTCTTATATTTTCTTTCAAGTCTTACTAAATCTTAAAATATTATATGTAGGATTATTTTGTAAATATTATCTATGCTATCATGTTAGTACTTCTTCTGATGCATTACAATTTTACTCTTTTATTATAGATTCAATTCATGAAGAAAACCAGTTGCAGTGGTACTTTGACTGAATAACACATGGACAGATAAATGTATACATGAATGAAAACATAAATCATAATCCTTGTGCATTTATAATTTATTTTTTAAAATCTTGGGTAAGACTAGGTAGTTTACTATACAGGCAAATTCTGGCATCCAAAATTTTAGGGCTTTTTTGATAAATTTCACGTGTTTTGTTTTGGAATTCAATAAAGTTTCCATATGTAAAGGTGAGGTTACTTGACAAATTCTAACTTGCATGAGCAATATATTTATTCCTTTATACGCTTAATTTCGTGTGCTTCAGTTAAGACTTTATGAAATATTCTGAATCTCCATCCTCTTTATGCGTGAATATAATTAATAGTTCCAAAAGAAACACTTATATGTAAAGTTCTATGAAATCTTATGGAGAATTTGTTTAAGATTTTTAGTTTATACTTGCATTTTTTGGTTATGCATATTAGAACTGCTGAACCTACGTTCTAAACCAATGTTATGTTGACTTTATCAATCAATAAAAAAAATAGATTTTCCTATACAATAGTCATCTTACTAAATGGGAGAAGAAAACAAAATTCAAATTTGCCTAATAGTTACTAAACAGAGTAAGAGAAATAAAAACCCTCAAAAACAACAGTAACAATTAGTAATACTTTACAATAGATGAGCAGTAGACTCTTTTTGCGCACCCTACAAAGAGAACAGCAGCAATTTGTAGAAGAATGTGATAATCTTAAACTCTTTAGAAAGTAAAAATAAACAATTGAATTAAAAGAATGTAAAACATTTCAATTATGAAAATAGAATTCATCCTTAATCTATTAAGAAATAACTGAGGCTACTTTTGAATACTTTATTTAGTACCTGATAGATGTAAAAAAAAATAGGAAGGAAATATTATGTAATAGAAATTGTGGTAAATCTTTATACAGCAAGGAAGGAAAGGTTGTCTTTTTTTTACAATTGAAAAGATTGAAGCTATACACTTATTGGAAAAATACGTCTGGGAACCAGAAAAATGTGAGAAAGAACAAATGTTATATGATTGAAGTTAAAGAAACATCAAGAAAAAGCAATTTTACTTTGACATTTTCTTAGTGACTACTTCCCCATTTACACGAAATGAAAGAACTACTAAGACCTATTTCTGAGATCCAAAGAGAAATAGCAAAATTTCTATCTCAATACTGAAAATTATCATTTAGTTCAACATTGGAACCATAGAAGCATAGCAGTAGATAAACAAATATGCAAATAAAAAGAGGAGAATCCATGCCATTTTAGCCAAGAATAAGTATGTTACAGATATAACAATCAAATGGAGACCCTCACTTCTAAAGGCAATGATAAATTGGAGCTGGAAATTATTACTTCCTGGAAAAATCCTACCAAAATTTGGGTCTTATCTATTGTCACAAGGAAAGTACTTCTTTTTTTTTTCTTCTGTAATTTTTTACCTTCTTCTTTATTTATTTTGTATTTATCAAGAAAAACAGTAAAATTAATTTAAAATGCTGATAAGTTAATAATAACTATAAAGAAGATAAAAATCATAAGCATGACTTATCAAGGGTGATAATGCAAATAAGATTGCTACACATATTTACTTTGTGTTCAGTTTTTCCTCTGAATTTTCTTTTTCCATCCCTGTATATCCTTATTCAAGATCCCTTCCCCCTCCCACCACATCATTTTTTCTTCTCCACAACTCCCCATCCCCTCCCTGGGCAGACAGCAGACAGTCCTATGGTCCCACTGACCCAATAATGCTTGGATCAGTCTTCACTCCTGGCAAATCCAGTTTTGTCCCACCTCCCTCAAGAGTGAGTCAGGTGTTCCTATAGTTGGAGTGGGATCCGAATTGTCAGTCCAGGGTGTTTCTGATCCCAAGCTGTTCAGTGGTTGTGGTTTGCAGCTTGGGCATGCTTGGCTTTTTTTCTTGTTTGTTTGTTTAGAGACCACTAATGAGTGAGTACATCCCCTGCTTATCTTTCTGAGTTGGAAAGTACTTCTTATACATTATAAATACAAACATGATACTTTGTATACATGCTTTACTTCTTATACATTATAAATATAAACATGATACTTTGTATACATGCTTCTATAATCCATTTCTTAAAATAGTTGTATCTTTTCCATGGTCTATCATTGGCATGTGTAGATAAATATTTAACAAAAAATAATTTGTGAAAGTCTCCAGTGTCCCAAAAGCCAAGTTCAGCTTCTGATCATGAAAGTGATTATGCATTGGAGTAGCTATTACTGTGAGTTTTCTGTGAATGTATACTTTAAAATTGTGTTACAAAATATGTTTTTTGGGGGGTTGGTGTGATAATTCACACCTTTATGTATATCTGTATATCTTATATCCATCATATTTTTCATATCTATCCATATACTGAAGATGCAGTGGCCAGTAGACTTCTGTGAGTTCAAGATCATCCTGATTTACATAAGAACCAGCAAGTCTTCCAAGAACATATGGCAAGACTCTATGACAAATAATGATGATATGATGGTATACATAAGTGACCCACAAAAGTCTACCAGGGAACTTCTACAACTAATAAACACCTTCAGGACTGCAGCAGGATATAAGATTATCTCAAAGAAATCAGTAGCCCATCTATACACTAAAAATGATATGGTTGAAAAAGAAATAAGAAAAACATCACCCTTTATAATAGCTGCAAATAGCATTAAATATCTTGGGGTAAATAAAACCGAAGAAGTAACAGATCTGTTTGGCAAAAACTTTAAATCACTGAAGAAAGAATTTGAAGAGAATATCAGAAATGGAAAGATCTTCCATGCTCCTAGGATAGGTAGGATCAACATAGTAAAAATGGCAATCTTATCAAAAGCATTCTATAGATTCAATGCAATTCCCATTAAAATTCCAACACATTTTTTACAGACCTTGAAAGATCAATACTCATTTGGAATAACAAGAAAGCCAGGATTGCCTAAACAATTTTGCTCAACAAAAGAACCTCAGGAGGGTTTGCCATCCTTGACTTCAAATTATACTATAGAGCTACAGTAATAAAAACAGTCTGGTACTGGCATAAAAACAGACTTTGGGTCAATGGAATTCAATTGAAGACCCTGACATTAACCCACACACTTATGAACACCTGATCTTTGAAAAAGAGGCCCAAAATATAAACTGGAAAAAACATAGTATCTTCAACAAATGATGCTCGTAGAACTGAATGGCAGTGTGTAGAAAAATGCAAACAGATCCAAACCTATCACCTTGCACAAAACTCAAATCCAAGTGGATCAAAGACCCCAACGTAAACTCAACCCCAACCACACTGAATTTGATAAAGAGAAAGTGAGAAATACCCTCCAATGCATTGCCACAGGTGACCACTTCTTAATATAACACGAGTAGCAAAGACACTAAGAACAAAAATCAATAAATTGGCTTTACAGAAATTTCCCAGTTTCAGGAGATACTGAGAAGCTTCTGTAAAGCCAGTGACACAGTCAATAAGACAAAATGACAGCTTACAGAGTGGGAAAAGATTTTCACCCACCCTACAAGTTACACAGGACTGATATATAAAGTATATAGAGAACTCAAGAAACTAGAACCCAAAGCCCTAAATAACCCAAATTAAACAATGTGGTTCAGAACTAAAAAGGGAATTCTCAGCAGAAGAATTACAAATGACTGAAAGGCACATGAAAAAGTTCTGGAAATCTTTAGCCATCAGAGAAATGCAAATCAAAACAGCTTGTTATACCACCTTACACCTGTTAGAATGGCTAAGATCAAAATCACTGATGACAGCCTATGCTGGAGAGGATGCAGAGCAAAGGGAACACTCCTCTATTGTTGGTGGAAGTGTAAGCTTGTTCAGTCACTCTGGAATGCAGTGTGGCACTTTCTTAAAAAACTGGGAATCATTCTTCCTAAGCATCCAATCATACCACTATTGGGCATATACCCTAAAGATGCACATTTGCACCCCAAAAACATTAGCTCAACTATGTTTATAGCTGCATTATTTGTAATAGCAAGAACCTTGAAACAACCTAGATGCCCCTCAACTGAAGAATGGATTAACAAACTGTGGTACATCTACACAATGGAGTACTATTCAGCAGTAAAAAAAAAAGATATTCTAAAATTAGCATGCAAATGGATGGATTTGGAAAATATTCTCCTGAGCAAAGTGTCACAAACATAGAAAGATAAGCAGGTTATGTACTCATTCATTAGTGGACTTTGAACAAAATGCAAAACTTTACTAAGTGGCAAACCACAACCAGTGAAGAGCTTGGGATCTGAAACACCTGGGATCAGCACCTTGGAGCCATTCCCTCCAGAGGAACACCTAAGGCAGTCTTGATATTAGGATGAGGAAATCGGAGTCTTGATATTAGGATAAGGAAATCGGAGTTTCCTGGAATAGATGTTGAACTAATCTACCTTGGGACCTGTTGTCCTTTCTGGGGTGTAGATGTGGAGATGGGGAGGAGATAGAGTGACTGTAAGAGGTCGGGAGGAGGAAGGGAGTTTGAACAAGGGGGTACAGGGATAAAAAATAAGACTTTATTCTATAAAAAATAAAAAAAGAAATTTATAATGTCATTTTAATGAAAATATTTGCAGTTTTTCAAATAGCATCATTTTTAAAATATTGATTTATTTCCTAAATATTGCAAAAATCATAGTAATTAAAATTTCAGTCTAATTATTACAGAGAATGACTACTGAAATTAAGTTCAAATACATTTTGACATAAAAGTATGGAATTGTACATATGAATAAGCAGAAAACATGTGAGTGGAAAAATAATACTAATAGACTTTTTGAAATATATGACATTCTATTTAGCAGTCTTTGAACCACCTGTAGTAATATCAGATTTACCTTTGAATGTATTTTGATATTTAGCTTTAAGAAATAAGCTAATTGCTTCTAAGACTGTATTGTGAAATCTTTGTTCTACATGACAGATATGAGATATTAACCAATGTTTTATATTCTTTTCAGCAACCAGAAAATAATTTGGCTTTTAAAGCACTTGTATAGTTACCAAGAAAATGCAGTGCCATCCCAGTGACTGGTTTGATAGCTTCAATATGTACTTTATTTATGTCATTCAATTAAATAACATACAAAAGGATGATATATTAGTACAACGGAAATAGATTTATCTTCTCTTTATGCCCAAACACGACATGCTGGAGATACTCTGTAAAGAAAAATGATTAAAAAACAATCACTGTCAAGTGATTTTTAATAAAAAGGGCTTTAAAATTTCAGGATGTATTAAGAATATATTATACACAAGGGTTCTATTTGCAGAAGAACTTCTAAGTTTTACTTCTACATTTCTACTTTAATCTCCTTTCTTAAAAAGCAAAAAAAAAGAAAGAAAAAATGAAGAAAAAAGGTACCCAAGTATTATTTAAGAAGTACTTTTAGTTGAGAAAATTATTACTCATGAATTATTTACCATTAATCTTAAACATTAAATTTTCTGTTTATTAACTTTATTTTAGAGATAAGGTAGTTACTTCACTAAAATCTACCATATCAGATAAGACTGTTTTTATTTTCTATTTGTTAATTAATGTGCAGTTTTCAATCTGGTTTCAAAGTATTTCTAATTATCTACTGCAAGAAATACTTGTAGATATAATCTAATGTGGAAAATTATATACTAAAAAAATTCAAAATGTTAGCCTTAAGATCAGTAATTTTATGTTTTATTCCACTGATTTCTCTGGGGAAATGTTAAGGGGAGTCTTAGAGAAGCTTAGATCAATATGATGCACTGATAATCTTTCCAGTCCCAGACTAATCAATGAAAGTCATAGCAAGAGCAGGGACTTGGCTTCACAGTCACCCCAGAAGAAATACTTTGATTCTTTCTTCCAATAATAATAATGAAATGGTGAAGCTTACAGTTTTGTAGGCATTAGGATAACTTTTTTTCTTCCTCTAATTTTAGTAAAATACTAAAAAGAAACTGAAAAACATTCTGAAGTTAAAAATTCTTGGCCATCAACATTTCTATATCTCAGCTTTGGTAGCTAAACCCATGAATTGATATAAAAACTGGACTTTCTTTTAGTGTATGCTTAGAACACTTTCTGCTCAAAAATAATCTGAGGTTAGTGATTTTGTTTGGGGAAAACCTTCCTTTTGAAATAATGATCACCAAATAATTTACAAACAAATCACATTTTATGGTTAGTTTAATTTTAAATTTTCTGGAATCAAAATACAATTACTTAAGTTTCTCCTCTTACTTCCCTCTCTACAAATGCTCCCATGTAATTAACCATCCCTTCTCCCTCTCAAATCCATGGCCTCTTTTTAATTAATGATAATAACTTTTTAATATATACAGTCCTAAATACTTAACAAGAACACTTTCAGTATATCATACTTGTAAATGTTCCAGAGTTACTCAATACTTTATATATATATATATATATATATATATATATATGTATACATATATATGTGTGTATGTGTGTGTGTGTGTGTGTGTGTGTGTGTATTTTGTGAATCAAGAGAGAGTTCTAGATCTCATAAACCTAGATTCTTATCTAAAAAAGATGCTTGTTACAAAGAATTCAAGACTGGGTGCTGCCTCAGTCACAGGAACTCTTGCCTCTGTTGTCCTTCCAGTATGGTGTGACGTACATCTGATTCTCTCTAGTTAGAAGTGTCTACTCGAAGGATTCCAGCTTAGAGAACCACATAATAAATAAATTAGCCAACAAACAAACAAGTTTTTATAGCCCTTTCCTAGAATTCTATACAGCAGCAGTGAATGCATAAATTCCATGAAATTATATTTATTATAATCTTTTCACTTAAATTTGTTAGAGGATTCTGTATAAAGAATTGGAACATGCATATCTCTTAGCCTGGTACATTGCAGTATAAAGGACTTGTATTAAAGGTTTTAAAATAAGAGTGTAGCGATTTGCCTTAAAAATGTAAATACCATACATTACCTTTGAGAAATCTGCTTTGATGTCTCCAGTATCTACAAGTGTGTATGCTTCTTAAATAAAAGGGGAATATAGTATCTATTGATTGGCAAATGAATTTAAGCATAACCTTGGTTGGGAAAATAAAGATCAGAGAATTTAAAGCACATTGGGTAATCAAACCATATTTGAGGTACTACTGCCCAGTTAAGTAAATCACGAGAATCTTCACAGTATTTAGGCTGTTAAGGATATAAATCAGCCAAGCCTCATTAATAATTCACATATTTGTCTTGCCTTTCTGATCTGAAAGTATAAAACACCTGTAATTAGATCTTATTGATTTTATTTACATATGTTCATACCATGTCTAAATTTTGGAGAATACATTTCTTTTTTATATTTTGTGTTTCATAAAATACTCAAATGGTGTTTTTAATAAAATACTCTTGATCTCATGGTGAATGCCAGTGTTAGCTGTTGCTTTTCTTTAGAATTTAGAGTTGGACATTTGGCCTCACTCACTTGAGATACTTGATTTAAGCTTGTATATATCCTGTGAATATGATAGTGTTGGTGGAGTTTGAAGTTCTGACCTTGGCCTCTAGGACAATTTTCACCTTTTTCTTTTATGACAATGAGCATAGATCACAGAGATCTTTAATCAGTTGTCATGGCCTCTAGTACTATTTTAGCTTCAAATGGTTGAACTCTTTAATGGAATACTGACCTCCTTCAAAGTGTGACTTTTAACTTTATAAACTGTTTTATGGTTTTATCCACCTCCCCTAAAAGATGCTGAATAAAGGCAGTAAAGCTACATTTTTAGTGAATAACAACACAAATTGAGATGAATTAAAATTATCTAAGGATCTGCTACATGTGCTTGGTGGTCAGTTCTTTGGAGTACAAGTTCTTGTCTCTTTCCCTTTTACTTTTTATAGGCATTATATTGTGCAATGATTGGATCATGGTTACTGAAGACATTTCTGTATAATTACAAAGTGAAATAAGAAGCAAAATATTTCAGTATTAAAAACTACTATGTTTAACTGGGATTGTGATTTTATTCAACCATTTTGGAGGGTTATATCATGGTACCCTGGTTCTGGATTTCAGTACTTTAGAGATTTCTTTGATGATGCTTCTCTTTTAAAAACTTATTTAGGTATAGTTCTAGAGCAGAACAATACATTCTTGGTATCTTGAAAAGATGCTGAAAAACCTACTGTGTTAGCATATGACCTCTTTTTATCTACAACTATAAGATACCATTCAGACTTTGATCCTTAAGGTAGATTTATATTATCAATTTACTCTTTTCCTGAAAGATTATTTTAAGAGGCCACTTAAGTCTACACAGCATATTAGTTCACAATATATTCAAAATAAAAATTTCTGAGTAAATTTGCTTATATTTTTGTGCATTCAAAACAGTTTTATCATTGGAACTCCTGATCATCAATCAGTACCATTGAATGGATGATATATTATAAAAAAATCCCTCTGCATTATTTTGTTTTAGTTAAGCACAAGATCTTCTTTACCAAATTACTTCGACAAAACATATTTGCTTCTGAAATATGTAGAGCTGACCAAGAAATTTCTATTGAAAATAATTTTACTGACACTCCCAGTAAGTAGCCTGGAAAGAGATTTGGAGAAATTTGCTATTCTTTGTATACTGTGTTTTCTTTCCTGTGACTTTCATAGTTGTTATGTGTACAACTGAAGAGAGCTTACTACACAGTCCTGAAGTTGTTTGTTATTAGTCGCAAAAACTTTTAAGCTTTTATATATAGAAAGCAAAGCACGAAGCTTTACTAGGTGCAAATCTCTGATGCACAAACTGCACTCGTTTTAAATTTGGTTCATAGCTGACATCATTGGAACTAATAGAAGAATCTCATGCAGAAGCCTCAAAATATGTCCCTGCTGCTTTATTCATAAGGTAGGAACATTGTCATCCTCACAACTCTGATTATTTAAATTGCATAAAGATCACCATGTTGTAAGCATTTAAAATCCTCTCTTAAGATGGGTTATTTCATTGTGCACATTTTCACTTTGTTTCTGGGCTCTCCAAATTTCCATCAGTTCAATATTCTTAAGAAGTTATCTTTAGGGGATTTAACAGTGTATAATGTTTGAAGGGCAAAAATCTGGACAAGCATATTATGCTATGTTTAAAATAATGTCTTATCACAATTTTGCACAGATAATGGGGAGGTATTATGATTCTTGGACTCCCAATCCTCAAAAGAGGAATAAATTAAAATTTCCTTAAAACACTTAAAAAATTGGTCATATTAAATTTCCATTAATGTTAGAGTAACTGAGAGCATTCACATTATGATATAAAATAGTACCCACTGTGCAAATCATATTTCTCTTTAAGTATTAAAGACTAATGTATACTTGATCTGTTTATTTATGACTAGTCTTACTCATGGAGTACAGAAATATTTAAATAATAAAAATGTTTATAGACTTAGGAAATTATTTAACAAATATATATATTTTCTAAATCACAGTGATACAGAGGAAAGAATAAATGACGTCCAGAGATAAAGAGGAGAGACAAGCAGAGGGCAAAGGAGAAGCATAACAAAAGGGGGGAGTAAAGGAGATGAAGAGAAAGACTGAGAGGAAGGGAGATGAAGAGATAGAAAAGGAGCCTGAGACTGACGAGAGAGGGATTGTCTTTATCCCTAAGGTTTTTCATCAGGTCTCATTACCTTAACATTGTTATTTTTGTTGTTGAACATAGGTCAATAATTACTGTTGCATAACACATAACTCAAACTAGCAATTAAAAATAATTATTCTGATTTAAAACAGTGTTAAAAATATTTAGTTGGGTTTCAAGTTCAGAAAAAAATCTGTTTGAGATGTGGAAGGTCCTGTGTAAGGAAGGTCATATTTGTTTTACTTTTTATTGAATGATCTGTTAACAAAGGATGAATAAACCTTTACCACTCACATGAACAAGCATTCCTACTAGTAGAGATATAATTGTGTACTGGTACAATTTTTAATATGCAGTTTTATTACTTTCTCTTGTGATAGAAAACCTCTTTATATTTGAACCCGGACTGTGATATTATGCACCAAGAAATATGCCTGGTATTATAAATTTTCACAATATATTGGAACCTCATGTGCACTTCTGAATTATCAAATACTAATGGTACAATTAAACTGCTCCTTCTTTAGCATGTGTTTCATTGTGCTGTGCTCTTATTGTAAGGTTTTTGTCAATTTCACTGATAGGGAAGTTGCTAACTCGCCTATGTTTCTAGAAAATTCCTCCTGTCACAAAATGGATTATAAGAAAATTTTAAAGTAATATATAAAGCAGTATGTGATAACCAATAAGAATATATTTAAAAGAGAAACTATCAAAACCATTCTTGATCTAAATATATTTGAAAGTCAACGACATTATAAAACAATGCTAACTGTACTAGATCCAGGAGGTGGCACTCTTGTACTGTTCATTGTGCTATGAGAACTTCTTAGTATATCTCAGATTGTGTTCTCCTGTTCTCTGTACAAACACACACACACACACACATTGTTTGACATAGTAACATAATCACATATAATTAAATGTACTCTTCACATGGCAATATTATATCACAAAAATTCTCTATTCACTAACTGGATAATTATGAGGTAAAAAATTATATTAATTTGAGATGTTTTCTTCAAAAACACATTGTGTGTTTCTTGTAAAATTAGTGTAAAAATTATGTTTCATTAGTGACTCAATAAAGACTTAAAGCAAAATAATCTTCTTACAGTGAATTCACATTCAAATGAAAAGAAAATGCTGTTCCTATGTATCTGTCATTTGATAACTTTGACTATCTTAGTGGTGAAGCCTGAAATTAAAGCACAGGGATTAAGAATATGGAAAGGCTATTGTAATATTTAAATTCACTGTTTATTTTATATAAAGCTTATATGCAGAATAGTATAATTTTATATATAAATAAAAACAATATGAATATGCTCATTGTATCTTTCTTTAATATCCAAATAACTAAATTACAGTTGAATAAATTTATTTAATACTTAAGCATTACAAACACAAAGGTATAGAGATGCATACATATTTAAGAAATACACAGAATATAAATAGTTTGAAAATGAAGATTATAGGAAAAAACAACAGTAGATTTTGACATAATCTAAAAATATAAATGCAATTTGAGAAGCATTCTGCAGATGTGGAAAAGCACTTTGACAAACCAAACCTAATTTTTCCTCATTATACTATATATCACACTCAGTCTCCAACCAATTTCTGTATCATTTTCTCTTTAGGTGTATGAGTCAATATGATGCTAAGTGTGGAGCACAGGGCTTTAATGTAGAAACAATTCTGAAGCCTGTTCTTGCCTGCAACATACTAGGGAGGTGACCTTGAATCAGTTGCTTAACCTGTCTAGAAACTGGCAGCCCCTTGAGGAAGTGAGGTCAATGCCACTTAGATTAGAGTCCTTGTGACAGATGTGTTCCTTCTTCAAGTTTTGTTTTCCAGGCAGGATTTACAATGGTAGAAAAGAAACTTAAAATTAAGTTTTACATTCATAACCCTTTTGTAATTTTGGTTATATAAAAATGAAATAAAACTTGGTTATATTTTTCTTCTAAATGCATCTTGTTTTGTCTTTGTTAAGGAGATGTGTAAATTCCTGCACTTAATGTAAAAGTCTGCTTTTTGAAACACCAGCTTTAACAACAAAAAAATCATGTATCTTTTTGTGACAGAAAAAAGAAAACAAACTGGTTTACATTGTGTTATTTTTGTGCTTGCTAAGATAGTTTTTAAAAGATCTCTGACATATCTTACACAATTTTTCAACTTAGACACATTCAAGCTTAACTGACAATAAGTTTCAAGGCCTGATTACATTCTAGAGACTTTATGATTGCATGTGTATTGTTTTACAAATATGTGTTTTAAATACATGCATACAATGTATTCTGTAACCGAGTATAAGCAAAACTATTTGGCATGTAAGGTAAATGCCAATAATTGCTATGTAATAGTAAAGATATGGAAAGGTGAACACCACTGAAAGTCAGGCCAAAAGGAACTCTGAGCAACTCAATAAATTTTAAAATTAGTTCAAAGTAAATTAAATTTCATAACTGTGAGATTTAAAGGCAAATTGAAGCTCTTAGCACCTATTTTGAGCATAATTGTATGAGAATTATATTATATATATCTTATTAAGACCTTTATATCTGCTACTGTTAAAATAATTGTGTAAATAAAACCTAAAGAAAATCTTCAAACTCATCACAATGGAATCTGATATTGTTTTTTTCTTATGTGCAATATGTTTGTGTGAATTATCTTTAGGTACAAAATGTAACATTTTGCTTTGCATGTAACATGGAAATTTGAAATGTGTTAATTCTGCATTAGGTTAATTGAATAAGCTTTGCTAGCTTCCAAATAAAAAACTATAATACTTAGTAATAATGTCTTTTAGTGTCGTTTACTCTTAGTATATTTAAATGTACATAAATACTTTTTGATATTGCCACTTTTCCTTTTCTAGGAAATGAACTTTAGCTATAACTTAGATATTGATTATCTTTATATTGTGAATACTAAATTACACATGAGATCACAGGTCCCATTTTTTTAACCTCTCAATTTTAATGTAACTTTGTAGTTTATGTTGAGTCTATTTCCTGCTACTACCCTCCTATCTCCTTTTTCTCACATTTCATCTCATTTGTGTCTCCTTTCTCCTTAGATAGTGTTACTTCCATTTCCATAACACACTCACACACACAATTTTATTGTAAAGCCTGTAGGAATAAATCTTTTCTGTTGTTTAGTTTCTTTTGTTTTGTGTTTTTGTATTGTTTTTGGTTTTTGGGAGAGTGTTTGTCTGAGTGACCCTGGATGTCCTGGAACTCACTCTGAAGACAAGGCTGTCGTCAAAATCATAGAGATCTTTCTTCCTCTGCCTCTTAAGTGCTGGGATTAAAAATATGAACCACTAACATTTGGATTGATTTTTTAAAATTTATCAGTATTTATCCTGTACTACAGTAAACAATATTGATTTTTCTCTTATGTAAATCTGAACTCTGATTAAATCATTGGTCTTATCTATAATAATTGCTCTTACGGATGTGATTTCATGTATAACAGTGTGCATTGTGCATACAATTTTTCTAGTTAACTAGTATAAATAGATTCCTATTGCTGAAATTTTAGAATATGTATAAGTAGAAATGACTGTTTCTTTTAGTATATGTGCAGAATGGAAAATTTTCTCAAGTACAGACTCTTCCCTTTGATATTACTATGCTCCTTAAAAGACAATACCTCAGAGGTTAGCAGCAGCCCAGAGATGGGATACATCAAAGTCATCTGTGAATGATTCCTGGGACATTATCACATGCATTCCATGTAATCAAATATTCTTCAAAGTCATATTTTGAATGTCTTATTCATGATATTATTCTTAATCCAATTGTAGTAAGATACATGTCATTTAGTAGTATTTTTTCTGTATATTTTTTTCTTAAATTATGTGACAGATTTATTTCTTTAAGGTACTTGCATATGTATTGTATTAATTTTGAAAAGCATAGAGTTAATTAAGCACATAAAGCTTAAAGCAATTGGGATAAACTTAATGTAAAAATTTAGTAAAAACTAGCAACTGCACTTTTTGGAGATAATATTGAATATTTAAACAATAGCAATGATAAAACTAAATATTGTGGTGATATGTTATATATTTAATAGTATGGACCTGGAATATAAGAGGACAGAGCTATCTTTTCCAGCCTTTTTAAATTTTTTGTTTAAATATCTGTAATCAAGTATCTATATACATGTATAAATTGTGTAAGTCGAATTGTAGTCATAAGTTTCTGCATGAAAATCATCTCAAAACAATTAAAATTAAAGATGTAAATTTAAGACCTGAAACTCTGAAATTTGCAGAGAAAATGTAGTGAAAAGTTTTAAGATAGATAAATTATCATAGACTTTTCCAGTAAGTATCTTGTCAATTAGGAATTAAGTCCCATTTTGGACAAAATCTATCTTATGAAATTTCAAACCTGTTCAGCAAAGAAACTGAATAAAGCAATAACATATGTAGTGGAAGGTTAAAATCCTTATTCATCGGACAAGTTACCCATCTAACAGAGGGTACACAAGAAAATATACTAGAATACACAAGAAAATCAACAATTTTGAACTGGCAATATTCTGTGACCAGACTCATGCCTAGCCCAATTGTCATTAGAGAGGCTTCATTCAGCACTGATGGAAACAGATGCCAACCTATGGCCAAATATTCAGCAGAATTCAGGAAATCATGTATGATAGGGCAAGAAGGGATTGTAGGAGGGAGACACAGAGCTCTTGGATAACACAAGAAAACTCACAAAATCAACTGAGGTGGATTTTACAGGGCCTCACATGGCTCACACAGACTGAACCTATAGCCGAAGAGCCTGCATGAGTCTGACTGGCACTCTGAATAAATGTTTCAGTTATTTAGCTTGGTCCTCTTGTGAGAGACCTAACAGTGGGAACAGGGGCTGTCACTGACTCTCTCTGTTACTATCTTTTGGAACCCTGCTTCTCATGCTTGGTCATCTTACTCAGTTTTAATACATGAAAAGGTACATAGTCTTACTGCAACTTGATATGCCATGTTTTGTTCTTACTCACGGGGTACCTGCCCTTTCTGTGAATTGGGGTGTGTCAGAAAAGGGGCTGGATTTTGAGGAGAAGAGTGGGTGGGAAAAAACAATAAATCAACCCAAACAATATATTTGATAATGCAGTATATCATCCTGAAAAATATAAAGTACTAGTGGCCAAATAAACAAATGAAAATATAAATATTTCAACTCAATTAGTCATGGAAGAAATGTAAATTGAAATTATGTGGCAGTTCATTCAGACATCAGTCAGAATGAGAGTCCTTAAGAAAAAGACAGATGTTGAAGGGATCACTCAAGAGTTAAGACCAGTGTAGTTATTTCGGGAGACTCAGATTCAGTTTCTAACAGACACATTACAGCTAACAAACACTTTTAATGAATTACTTTTTTATGAGAAACATTTATATATACTTCTAAACATATACTATAGGTTTGCATACATTATAGGTCTGCAACTGAAAAAAATCATTTATTTTGACTTATACATTCTTAGTAATAAGTCTGTAGATGGAGTAAGTTGAATTCTGTGCCCCATGGAGAAAGTAGATGCTTAAGAGTTAATTTTAAGTGGCTTGAGTATTAGGGTAATTGTTGCCTCATAAAAGAAATTTGGCAATATGCCTTCAGTTTCTACTGTGTGAAATATTTTGAGGAGTAATGGTAGTAATTCTTCTTTGAATGTCTGGTAGAATTCTTCACTGAAACCTTCTGGACCTGGGCTTTAAAAAAGCAAAAGAGTTAATTTTAACACTATTCATTGAGGAAGAATTAAGAAGAAAATTCTTTCACAGTTCTGATTTCATATCAGTTAAAACTCTGCTAGGTGCAGAAGTTTCCTGAAAAATAATAGTTTTAAATCCTACAGTTTGGCTAAATAAAGAAGCAGAAGCATGAAATGTGAAATAAAAAGAAAGAAAATCTGAATCGGCAGTCTAGGTAAAATTTTAAAAAATTAAAGTGAAATATCTACAAATGGAAGAATGTGAAATGACTGTGATTAAATGGAAGTTAGCATTTCTTAATCAGTCCTGGGATAGTTGGACACTTGATTTAAAAATGATTGACTTCAGAATTTGGAGCACTGTCAGATAATTTTAGTCATTAGAGTGTTATTATTGCATTCTAGGTTATTAATTCACCGTTTAACATAACTTTAATGCTTTCTCTTCATTTGTCAGTTATTAGCTTTTGCCCTAGGATGAATTTTAATTACATTCACTCTTTTGTCATTATATGTGATTTGCTAGGTCACTCTGCCACTTCAAAAATCAGTTGATGATTAGGTAGTCATGATGCTGAGACGTTATGAGTATAGCTTCTGACATTACTAGGTGTAGACAGAGCAGGCTGTAATTGTATATATAGAAATTTATAGACTCTCTATATAATTTATAAACACATGTGGGTATGTCTTTAAACATATACATATAGTAGATAATAAGAGGCTATACATTTGAAAACATAAAGGAAGGCTTTATGGGACATTTTGGAGAGAGAATAGGGAAGAGAGAAGAAGTTTAATTACATTATAATATCAAAAATTAAATAAAATTAAAACATAAATTGATGAGTAATTATTTGCTTTACAAAATGTAGCAAGGATTTTGTGTGAAAGTATTTTTGCATTTTTACATACCTACGTAGTAAGAGTTTCTGACCTGGTCTAAACCTAAGAACCAGACCAACAATCCCAAATAATCACACAAAGTCTTGTATTAATTACCGGCTGTTTGCCCTATGTATCAGGCATATTACTTCCTAACTCTTATCTTAAACTAGCCCATGATTAGCCAAGTGACTTAGTACCTTCCCTCAGAGCAGCATTTTGTCTTCTTTCCACTGTGTTTTCTTCCTGTCATCTCTGCTCTGTTCTTCCTTTTTCCAGAGTGTTTTTTAATCTGTTATCCCTGACACTCATACTTCCTGTCTGCTTTCTGGCTAGTCAGCATTTTGTTAAACCAGAAGAAGGTACAAGTATTTACAATGTACAAGAGCATAATCCCGTAGTATACATGAGAAATAGTTTATTTTCTTATATATCACATAAAATGTTACACAAAGAAATCTATTATATTTTAATCACGCAAATGATATTTACTTCAAAAAAGTAGTAATGGACAATTTGTCACAATATTATATAATCTCTCACAATTGTAATACAATAAAATATTTATTTACTTTTAAATCTTACATATATTTATAATTATGAATATAAGTAATATGTTACACATATAATCACACATTATATAATTACACATAGAATTTATCTATAAAGATTTTGAAATATTTAATTTTATTTCATTCTTTAAAAAAGGTGGAAACCTGCATGTGAAGCATCTAGGCCCTATGCATGTGTGTGACAATTTTGTAGCTTGGTCTCTTTGTTAGGTTCCTATCAGTGAGATCAAGAAGTGTTCCTTTCTCCTGCTGGTTTATTCCTCCTAGCTTTGATGCAGCCTGAGGAGTTTGGTCCTGTCTAAACTTGTACCATTCATTGTTCAAGACACTGGGAGGTCTGCCCATTCCTGAATAGAGACTTGGGATGATTTGATGGCGAGGGGTTAGATAAGAGGCAGGTAGAAGGAGAGAAAAAAGAGGAAAATGTGGTAAGTCTGTAAAATAAATTTAAAAAATGATGTTTAAGTAAAAACTATCCGTTTCAATAAATATTTCATTTGCATGACAAAGATAAAAGCATGTATGGATATTTGAGCAAGACTACCTCTAAAATTTTGAATTTTTGAGTACAACAGCTATCTTGGGGTGGAATTACAGGTAATTGTGTGGAATAGGACATAGATTATAAGAGATAAACTATTTCTCCAGAAGGTAAAAGCATGTTCTTAACCACTGAGCCATCCCTCCATTGCTAAATGTATTATATGTATATGTAAATTCATCTCAAATGTATGTCTACATAAAGCTAGATTAATGCACATTTGGTCCACATTGAGAAATACAAGTGTTGAAAAGCACTGGAGAGTCTAGCACTAAATTTGTGGGTTACTCTTCCAGTATAATTAATCATACAAAAGTCATACAACCCTGGTAGCAATAGCATCATGATGTTAATAGGTAAGGTCACTGTCAGTTTCAAAATTGACTCTTAAATAATAGAGAATTTCAAAAATTTCTTCTTTTCTTCCTTATGCTTTATGGATTATTGTGAATATTGACGGAATAGTTTATGTACCTTAATACAAGTAGAAATTGTGTGTGTGTGTTGTGTGTGTGTATAAATTGTTCATTTTCAGTTATGGAGAAATATCTCCCGAAGTCTTATTTCTCATCATTATTACTAAGTAGCAGGAGTCAATTTTTATGTAGTCTTTGTCATAAGAATAGATGTATTAATAATAAATCAAGGTTTTCCTAATGAATTATATGAAATTTTTTCTTTCCTCCTAAAAAGGTTTTAGGCTTTCTGTGTATAGTTCACCCTGGGATGCTCTTGGTATGCCCTTGTAGCAACATTAGCCTTGAAACCATGGACACTGATCTAGTTTCTCACCATCTGTGAGAGGCATCAGAAAGTTCCATTAGGTTTAATAATATGTAAATAGCTTTTGCCCTCAGTATGTTCCAGAGTAGTAAAGCTTTGAAACACAATATGTGAATGTGATAATAAGGCAAAGCTCCCAATTATTTTAAGGATCAAGTGGATGTAAAGAAATGATCTCTGTAATCGTTTCCACTTCTCATAATATTCCACTTGGGGCTTGAGTCAGAGATAGATTCACAGGTGGAGTCAATCTAGGTTTTTATACCTGAATCATGATTGTCATTGTGTTATATTTTTCTTTTGTTGCCCCTCTGGATCAGCTCTTCAAATGCCCATGAATTTATACTGAGACAGAAGTGCTGAAGAAAGCTTCATTACTGCTGGATAAAAATGCAAAACCATCATTCATTTTTTAATTTAGGCTCTGCTTAACGTGTTGGAGGTTGTAATCAATTATATTAACACATGATGCAATTTGACTCATTTGAGCAATTTCAATCAGGATTTCATCCTCATCATGGTGCTGAGACTGCTATATTGAAAGAAAATAATGACCCTTTGATTACAACAAGGGATGTTGTCTTCCTTGATTTTGCTGGACCTTTGGCAGCTCTTGATGTAGTTAATCATGACATTTTATTGGCTACTTGATAAATTCAGAAAGAATTTTCTGAAATAAAAGTAAAGCCAATTCCAAGTGTTGTCTCTCTGTGATCCATTTAAATGTGTCAGTTCAGTAAGGTTTGTTTGCCTGCTCTCCTAGCATCCTAGAGCACTGAAAAGTGTTATTTACTCAGATTTTTGTTTCTTTCTTTTCCAGATTTACTTACTTGTAATATCATAATTTTTAAACACAGACAGCTTTTGCTGGGAAATGCTAAAACACTAGGAAGGTAAAGCCTAATATCTTATAAGTGGTAATTTATTAGTGGGATCCCATAGGTAAATGTGATGCAGCTTCCTATAAGATTGTTTCTAAAGTCATTTTCAATTTTATTCACTGCTAAAACTTAACTGCTTCAATGTAGGTACAACATAGAAAGCATTTGCAACATACTTGGATTTTCTGAAACACAAAGATTAAAAACAACAACAAAAAGATAATTTCTTTTGTAATAGCCTACTTGTAGGGCTGGGAGGTGGGGACTATACAATATGGAATTCTCTTATTATGGCCCAATAGTGTAAATTGAAAACAATGGATATTCTTAAGGCACAAGAATTTAAGAACTCTACTTTAGTAAATGCTTGAACAATTTGTTTATTTGTTTCTAAGATGATTCAGAGAACTCAATTACTTAGCCTGACATGTCTATGTGATTGGCACATATTTCTGAAAGGGTAAGCTAGGAATTCATGTCTTTATTTATTTTGCACAACGTTTTGGAAACAATAAAACGCACATTCATCAAAATTAGAAAATTTTATACTTTAGGTTATTCATGGGTAGTTATCTTAAATTGAATATTAAAAGACTTTGATTTTACATACTTATTTGAGTAAGGATTTTCATACAAGTATAATATTGGTTAAATCATTAGTTGTAATAACATTAAAATAATTTGAGTTTGAAATACATCGTATCTTATCCAGGTACTAACTTAACTTTAATATCTCAGGATATTTGCTTGTCTTTAATCTTTTTACTTGCTGTGATGCTTTTGCTGCCCATACATTTGCTGTGACACTTTTGCTGCCCACACATTAAACACTTAATCCTTGGTTGTTTGACCTTTCAACTATTGTTTTTCTTTTTTTGAATAAAACCTCACTTTTTTATCCATGTAACCTCTTGCTCAAACTCCCTTCTGCCTCTCGCCCCTCCCAGTCACTCTCTCTTTTTCCCCATCTCCTCATCTCTTCCCCAGCAAGGTCAGGAGGTTCCAAGGTTCCAAGGTGGCTTAGTTCAGCATCTACTACAGGCAAGTCTGCTTTCCTCATCCCAACAGCAAGACTGCGTCAGGTGTTTCTCTGGAGGGAATGGATTCCAAGGTGCCAGTCCAATGTGCCTCATATCCCAAGCTGTTCAGTGGTTGTGGTTTATAGCTTAGGTGTGCTTTGCTTTTTGTTTAAAGTCCACTAATGAGTGAATACGTCCCCTGCTTATCTTTCCCTGTTTGTGAATCCTCACTCAGAAGGATATTCTCCAAATTCATCCATTTGCCTGCTAATTTGAGAATATCATTTTTTCTAACTGCTGAAAAGTACTCCATTGTGTAGTGTACCCCAGTTTGTTAATCCATTCTTACATTGAGGGGCATCTAGGTTGTTCCAGGTTCTTGCTATTACAAATAATGCTGCTATGAACATAGTTGAGCTAATATTTTTGGGGTGCAAATGTGTATCTTTAGGGTATTTGCCCAATAGTGGTATTGCTGGGGAGATTGATTCCCAGTTTTCTGAGAAACTGCCATATGCACTCCAGAGTTGCTTTCAACTCTTAAACATGAGCAGTTTTAAGCTGTCTTTCCTCTTTTCCCTCTTTTCACATTCTTCTGAATGTACTTGAAAAAAATTCACAAAAGCATTCAAAATATTGCTTATTTTTGTTCTTTATTTTTCTTAACTTCCCTTCATGGTTCACTTTGTCATCAGCAAATATCGTATAGGCAATATGGGAGCTTTAAACATTTGAGACTTTTTTTTCTGTTTCTTCTCCATAAATTGGTGTATAAACATTGTTTTTTTTTTAAAAAATTTCTGATTTCCTAAGTGTTCTATTATCAGTGCATTATATGTTTTAAATTTTGTGTGAGTTTTACTGGTTTGTTATTTAATTATTTAAGCAGTAATATCTCTAACATTGACTTTTTTGATGGTTGTATGATGTGTTAGTGGCATAGTTCATGTTTAAAAATTGATAAAAGTTGACATTAATTTCTCTAGGTTGCAAGTGGTTTGAGATTATAAACTTTTTCATAATTAAATTTATGTCTATAAAATTTCAAGCAATTTTACATATTCCAATTATATTCTTAAATAATGGATGGATTAAAGGGTTATAATATAAAAAACCTCACAAATACTTGAATAACTTTGATATAGTAAATACATAAAATAACTTTCTTGATGTGTAAAATTTATAACTTTAATTGGATCTTTATTTCTGCAAACATGTAATACATGATTATATTAATTTTAATATCTAAAACATTTTATTTTAATTACCCTATGTTCTCTTGGCAAGTTATTTAAATGTATCTCAATTTAGAATATTCACAAAATAGAATGGTTTTAAAATTAACAAAATTTCTAATCAGTTAAAGACTGATTTGATAGAATAGGACCTTAAGAGTAGAATACATTAAGTGTCGGTTTATTTATGCCTAGACTATTCATCATAATCACACTTTATGGTGCCTAGTAGGAGATAATAAAAAAGTTTTCAAGCTATATTAAGGGAAATTGTTCACAGAGTCTAATTACCAAGTCTATAATAACTTAAAACCATCCAAGTACAGCAATGTAGGTGTCCTAAAAATGCTATGCATGATGTTCATGTTCAGTTTAGAATAAGAACTCAGTTTGAAGTTAATTTTATATATTATAGACTAGAAAAAAATATATGTTTAAGATGTAAGAGCAGAGCTTACTGAATTGACTGTTTCACCAAAATATGAACAAGCACTGCTACAGAACCTTTTTGTGGATTGATTTCTCTAACTCTTGGAGACACATCAAGGGAAGATATTTAATCCTGAGCTAAAAGAAGTGCTTTTCTCTTTCTTTATCTGTAGCTGAGCCTAACCTGGTTTGAGAAGCTTTAGATTTTATTTTTTATGTTTCATTAATTGTAGAGAAAAGAGAAGTTTTATTATTGCATTTTTTTGTTTTCTATTCTGAATGTTTTGATTTTTTATGTAATGTTTGATAGTGATTTTCAAAACACAATAAAAAAGAAAAAAAAGACATGTTGTCAAACACTGATGTCTTCCAGCCTTAGTGTCATTTACACTCACTTGGGTCATATTTTTTTTTGCTTTATTATTTTTCCTCAAAAGATAGAATATTATTTCTCCCTGAGCATTTAGGAATTTCTTTTTAGTAATCATTGGCATTATCTAAGTTAGGATTATATCCACATTAAAATTCACCTTAATTACATTAATCTTAAGTTTCTAAATTATAAGAATTATGTCAGTAAAGCATAATTAACTTTAAAGCATAATTAACTCTCTTTCCATCATCAATGCTTTATTCAGATATCCAGCCACATATTCTCTATCTTTTGTCTATATATCTATCATTCCTTTGTTGCAACATATTATTTTAAGATGTGTTACTTTTGTTTATGTTGCATTTGTTTAACTCTGAAAAGGTGATTTGTTGTGCCTGTCTGAAACACTTGATGGTCCTATAAAGAACTGAATAGCCAACAGAAAGACAGGGGGAAGAATAGATGGAGATGGCAGGCAAGGAATGAGAAACATGCAAGGAAAAGAAGAAGGAACAAAAGAAGAAGGAGGACTCCATGGACCAGCCATGTAGCCACACAACCAGCCATGAAGTAGGAGTAAAAGTAAGATTACCAAAGGAATAAAGGGAAAAAGCCCAAAGCCAAAAGATAAACTAGATAATTTAAAGTTAAGAAAAGCTGGTTAGCAACAAGCCAAGCTAAGGCTGGGCATTTATGCATTCATACATTGAAACATCATCTAATCAATATCTAAAACATGTGAATTCATCCTAGACACCATGACAACTAAACCACCACAGCAGCTGATACTTTGTATCATCACAGAAGATACTGAAAAAGGAACAAATCCACCCTTTGCCATGAAAGTTGGAATAGTAGTACTGTTTGAAATCGAACAAACATGAAACACAGAAACCTTCTATTTATCAATAATATGATCCATATCATAGAAAAACATGATTATGAGAGATTAACAGCTTAAAGATATGGACATTAGTCAAAAACAATTTGATAATACTTTATGGAATTTTATGTAATTTGTACTGTTGTGATTGAATATTTACAATGCCAATAATCATTGCATTCATGTTCAAAAGCAAATTATATACTTATATCCTTTTCTTTTCTAAGAAAAACATATTTTTATGAACATTACTAATTGTAATAATTTATTTATAGCATTAATAAAATTAAACATTTTTATAACTACAAATGGTTATTTAATGATAGTTTATGGCATGATACAGTCATATGTCTTTTTCATAATACTTCTGTGATAACAAAAAGTTTTCTGAAGCCATTCATTATTGTAGATCAATAAATTTAATATACAATTTTGCAAATAAAGGCTCATTACTGTTTATTACTATTTGTTATCTCTTTTCAAATGACAACTTCAAAGTTAAAATTATAAAAGTGTTGTTTTCAGCATATATTTTATTTAGAACAGTGGTGAAACCAAGTAATGAAAACTTTTCTTATATTAACTTAGAAAGTATATTATATTGATACACTAGAGATGCATGCTAAGTAATAGCACTGAACATGCTAAGAGATGACAAATATATCTGAAAATGATATATATAGAGACATATCTTTCTATTTCTATGCACAATTATAGGCCTTTCTGCCATCACCAAATTCCCCAGAAGATGTCAATGCAAGGCTATATAAAATTATATGTCAAATTGAAAATTAAATTAAATCATAGAAAATCTTGAGGGACATTTATATTTGCTCCAAATAGCAACAACCCAGTGAGTCTACGTAGTTAAGAATTGTAGGGCAAAATATTATAGGGTAAACAATTACTTACGTTTTAGAAGGTATGTTGGAGCAAATGACATTACCAAATAAATAAAATGACATGTTATATATTAAAGCCTATTAAAATAAGTCTGTAATCATCTTTCATCATCTAAAATAACTTTAATTTTGCCAGAGTTTCTAATTTAGCAGAACCTCCAAGAAAAATATTTAAGAAATAAATGTTAAAAGTGATTTATACTTTTTGAAGTATTTGGAGTATTTACAAAGTTACAATTTTGAAATCTATGCTATTGCATATATGTATATGTAATTTTAAAACGTCTAGTGCTTCTTTATATAACATGTAGATCAGTATTGGACAAGTTTTGCAGTTTTATATAATGTGGCACATTCATGGGTATGTTTGTACAAATCTTTACCTGCACAGAGTATTTTGTAAAAAAAAATACATATGTATTTACTCTAAGAATTATCCTCTGGCAACTGATTATATAAAAGTATTAGTATCTATTAAGGAGTTTACATGAAACACAAGATTGAGCCTTAGGGCAATACCTGGAAGTCAGCAATGTCCCAAAGAGCAGAGGCATTAATCTCCTCTCCAAGAATGCAAGGAAAGGGAGTCAGCATGCAAGCAGTCTTCAAAGTTGGCTACACCTGATACGGGGATCCCCAAGACCTCAAAAACACACCTCTATGTCTTGATCAACACCACTTCAACCAATCACATATATTTTTACTTGTCCTT
Organism: Sigmodon hispidus; assembly: GCA_004025045.1. Lineage (NCBI taxonomy): Eukaryota > Metazoa > Chordata > Mammalia > Rodentia > Cricetidae > Sigmodon > Sigmodon hispidus. The sequence continues at coordinate 33,468 of PVIH01012268.1, read as the reverse complement.
ATAAAAATATCTTCAGATTTTAGTAAACAACTAACCTTATGAGAAGTTAATGTGACAAAATTAGGGAATTCAATATGATTTTTCTACAACTAAAAGTATGTTGTAACTCATTAGTTGAAAGAAATTACTTTTATGTTTAATGTCACAGTTAATGCCCATGGATGCACTATGGCCAACACAAATTTCTGCTAAGCAACCATTCTACAGTTAAACCAGAAGGTTTGTGTGTGTGTGTGTGTGTGTGTGTGTGTGTATCTGTGTGTTTTATAGGTTCTTTTTATTTATATAATTATTATTTTACATCATGTACCCCATAAATCTCAGTTATCAGGCCTGTCAGATTCATGCCCACTTTTATGATCTCCCCATTAACAAAAATGCCCATTCATGCTGCTCATTTACCTATTGGAGCATAATTAAACTCCCTGTGGCCAGACCCTTATAGAAAACAAGTCTTTCCTCACCCATACCCCTGCCAGAGGCCATCAATGCAGAAGTGCTGCACTGTTCCATTTATCTGTGTTCTAGCCTTGAGCTCTTGTATATAATAGAAAACTTTTTTTTTTTTAAGTTCTAAACCCCATTTTTTAGTTGGGTTGTTAAGAGTTTTGTGATTGTTGATGTTGTTGAACTCTAACTTTAGACCATGGTTATCTGAAATGGTGCAAGGAGTTATACCTATTTTTTGTACCTGTTGATATTTGCATTATGATCTTGTATGTGGTCAATTTTACAGAAAGTTCCATGGGGTGATGAGAAATATGTATATTCCTTTTTGTTTGGGTGAAGGGTTCCCTATATACCTACTAAGTCCATTTGGGTCAAAAGTTCTTCTAGATCCCTTATTTCTCTGTTGAATTTGTGTCTAGTTGACCTATCCAAGGGTGAAAGTTGGGTAGTGAAATCTTCCACTATTAGTGTGTCAGGTTTAAGCTTAAGTAGTATTTCTTTAACATATGTAGGTACCCTTGTATTGGTGGCATAGATGTTCAGGATTGAAGCTTCATCTTGTTAGATTTTTCCTGAGATGAATAGGTACTGACCTTCCTGGTCTCTTTTTATTAATTTTATTTTAAAGTTTATTTTTTAGATATTAGAATGGCTACGCCAGTTTGGTTCTTATGGCCATTTGATTGGAAAATCTTTTCCCAACCATTTACACTGAGTCTGTGTTTGTCTTTAAAGTTGAGGCATGTTTTTTGTTTCTAGCAGAAGGATGGTTTCTGTTTTTATACATTGTGTTATTGTGTGTCTTTTTATAGGTGAATGAAATCCATTGATATAAAGGGATATTAATTATCAATGGTCAGTATTTTCTGTCATTTTGGTAGTAACTTCTATTTTCTTTTTTTTGGGTGGGTTCTTCTCTGGGATTATCAATTTTTTGTGGTTACATGGGTGTTTCTGGTTACTTTAGGGTGGAGATTTCGCTCTAGGGCATTTTGTAGAGCTGGATTTGTGGTTAGGTACTGTTTAATTCTGGATATGTCATTAAATATTTTGTTTACTCGATCTATATTGATTGATAGTTTCGTTGGCTACAGTAGTCTAGGTTGGTGTCTGTGCACTTTTAATGTCTGTCTATAATGTCTGATCAGGATTTTTTTGTCTTCATTGTTTCCACTGAGTAGTCAGGTTTTATTCTGATGGGTTTGCCTTTATAAGGGATTTGGCCTTTTTCCTTTGCATCTCTTAGTATTTTTTTTTTCTGTAAGTTTAGTGGCTTGATTATTATATGGTGAGTAGACTTTTCATGAGGGTCGTTTCTATGTGGTATTCTATAAGCTTCCTGTATCTTTGTAGGCATTTTCTTCTTTAAGTTGGGGAAGCTTTCTTTTATGATTTTGTTGAATATATTTTCTGTGCCTTTGAGCTGGTATTCTTCTCCTTCACCGATAACCAATTATTCTCAGGTTTGGCCTTTTCATGTTTTCTCAACTTTATTGCTTCTATTTCAATTTTTAATTCCTGGTAAATTTCTTTCACCTGTTTGTTTTCTTTTTCTTGGTCATCTTTATTTTCTTTCAGTGCTCTTCTTCATCTATTCTAATTATCTGTTTGTATTTTCTTCTACTTTTTAAAGTGAGTTTTACATATCCTTTCTTAAGCCTTCTATTAGTTTTATAAAACTGTTTTTAAGGTTGTTTCCTTCTCTTCCCTCTTCATTGTTATGTTCAGGTCTTGAAGCTATACAACCACTTGCTCCTTCTGGTGGTGTCTTGTTGACCTTTGTATTATTGTATGTATTCTTGCACTGCAGTCTGCCCATTGTTTCTCCAATTCACTCTTGGTTAGTTCTTTGTTGGCTCTTAGTGGGTTGTTGGTCTTAATCAGTTATGTCTTCAGAGGATAGGCTGTTCTCATGAGGTCACAGTGCTATGATGCCAGTTGTCATCTCTTGACCTCTCAGCTCTCAGCTGTGCACCCAGGGACTCGGCTGTTCCCTTGCTGAAATTTTGCCAGGCATGTTCTGGGCAGACTGTGCTCCACACAGAATCTGAGTACCCCTCTCAGGGCTTGGGTTCAGATGGTGGAAGTGACTGCCTAACCTCTTAGCTATGAACCTAGAGACTAGGTTATTTCCCTGCTGCTACTATGTTAGCTGTGTTCTGGGTGGATTATGTTCAGCCTATCTCACGGAGCAGATGCCACTACCCATTTTCTCACCTCTTTTCAATGTGCCAAGGGCCAAAAGACTTCTCCCACTGCTATTGTGCCAGCCGTGTTTTGGGTGGACTGTGTTAAGTGCCAAAGCCACATAGTTGTCTCAGGGCCTGGGTTCAGGTGACACAAGTCTCAGTCTCACTTTATTATATTTTTAATAGTTTTAAAATACTTGATATTTTAGATAATGATGGGACTTTTTAAATTTTATATAGAATTTTGATATATTATTTGATATTTTATATGTACATTTCTTTATTCTAGAGTACCTTAGTGTTTTTACACATATCATTTTTGGAAAATGAAAAGAAAATATAGAACTAAAGATTCAAGATATTCTGGTTTACAAATCTAGATAGTACAATACCTATAAATACTCCATTGAAATCTTGAGTAGTGTGAGATTATGTTTAGTTAAAATACAATTATAAAAAGAACTGTTCATAAAACATGAGCTCCCTACTATTGCCAAGAGGTTCTAAGTGACTTATATTTTAAAATAAAATTGATTTCTTCCCACCATATCAGCACCTATAAAATTGCCCAGATAGTAACTGGATTAGAGGTAAACAATAAATATCAGGTTAATGAACAACAAAATGTTTGGCCTAGCAATGCTCTTATAGCAGGGCACTACGGAAGACACTGCACTTACTGCCATCAACACTGGGCATATTTTATGTCTTCACAGTTTTCTTGAGTAGAGTTTTGTTAAGATACATACACACATACATAAATGAAAATGCTGAATCTAATTCATTAACAGTTTGATGCAATTTATATTAAAATTCCAAACTATAATTCAACACATTAAATACAAACTAATTTTTGAATGATTTATGTTACACAAGAAAACACACTACAGTATTAATTAGCAAAATAGAATTAACAGGCAAAAATAAGTGAAATACACATTTTCCATTTTATAGGTTAAGTGAATTGTTCAATCATAAAATACAAATTCATACTCACATCCAGACTTCATTAATGAAAGAAGCTCTTTATGTGCTCAGGATATTTATCTGTGCTAGGAACAAAGTTAAAACTCAGATGCAGAAAATGTATGTGGAAGAAGGAAGATGTTCACATGGGTTTCAACTAATAATAAAATGCAAAGCTTATTTTTCAACACCCATTAGAATGTCATAACAAATTCACCAAATTCATATTTAATTTCTTTAAGGTTGGTTAATATCCTTCTGAGCACCTATTTGTTCACCTAAATTTTTTTATAATTTAATTGTATTATGAATTTCTTTCAAAAATATTTATGAATGTAATGATTTTTCAAAAAATATCTTTGGAACAGCAAATGTACAGACAACAAAAGTTATATTTTCTTGAAATAGTGTCTGCATGAATTATAATCTTCTCTTAAATAGAAGGAAGGTAGGAAGGATGCCTGATGTACACATGAAGGATGATTATGAATATGTGTCTGGCCTGTTATTTATTTATTTTTGTCAAATAAGTTACATTCTCAAATATGAGATTGTTTAATATATTGTGCTGGTGGGTTTTATCCTGAAACCCCCTTATGGCCAAACTGTGATGCCTCTTTAGAAGGTTTCCTACACTGTTTGATGTTAAAGGGATCAGAAAGAGAGTATCAAAGGGCAACATGAAAGTGACATAAGGAGTTCATTTCAAATGCTATGGAAGATGATCTTATGAACAACATCAAAAGTCCTCTATAATCTGTTACACACACACCCACACACACAGAGAGAAAGAAGGGGGACAGGGGAGAGAGAGAAAGGAACATCAAATACAATTTAATCAAAAACTGTAATGTCAAATGAAATACTACAACACAAATAAGAAAAAAATAAAGCTATACTTATATTTTAAGTGAATGGTTTTTAAACTTAATTTTTTCTGCATAAGAGCAATTAAAATTCAATTATATTTAAAATAATCAACTCTATTGATGTCAGGGACATATTATAATCATTTACATTGACCAATATTAATACTTCAATTTTGTGTACACAGTGTTTGGTGCTCAGAATGTATGTCATTTCTAAAATTGTTGTTACTTGAACTTGTGTGTGTATGTGTTTGGTCTATTTAAAAATTAGCATCCATCTCCATTTAAATATCATTAACATATCTATTAATGAGGGTGAATATTGTAGCCATTACTCTTTGCACAAATCAGTTCTGAATCAGATCTAGGGGATGTAATTCCTTGATGTAGTTCTGACCTTGTATTTACAAAGCTTTAGTTTCCATCCTTAGAATTAAAAAGAAAAAAACTAAGAAAAAAATCAACCACAAAAACTTTAATTTATTTTGGCTATTTATGACTGAAAATACTCATTATTTGATCTTCATATTTATACTTCTCAAATGCTGTTTTCCATCCATCCCATATTAATTTCTAAAGCTTCCAGCTATATGCTAATATCCTGTGGCAAATTTATCATTTTTTTTTTTGCTCAGATTTAAAGCAAAATGTTAGATGGCTCTTTTTATCCTACTATGTATCTCTATGATGGTTGATGTTGCTGATCAATAAAAAAATTCATAATCATTGTGATAAATAAATTTCTAAGCATGTTCTTAATAATTTTCCTAGAATACGTTAATTGTGTTAAGACAACCTACCTCAAGTATAAGAGATCCCATCCCATTAGTTATGGTGCATTGCTGAATAAAAAGAATAGCAAAATGTGCTTCAAATATGGATTCATTCTCATCCGTTTTCTGATTGCAGATTCATCTTGACCAGCACCCTACATTTTTGTTGCCTTGTCTTCCATGCCACAAATAACTGTATCCCTCAAATAAAAACTAAATTAACTTTCTTTCTTAAACTGCTTAAGTAAGAGGACTCTGTCATAGCAAATAGACAAGAACTAACATAGAAAATAGATACCTATAAGCCTAGATTAATCTGATCATGTCATTCCTTTTTATTATGAATAACATCATATTTTTTTATCCATATATCTCCTTATTCAAACTCCCTTCCCTCTTCTGCCACTCCCAGTCACATTGAAATGCAGTTGTGGAATGACTTTCAAAGAATTTGGAGGCATTTTTTGTTGACATTTTTTGTTTTTACTTTATTTTTTATTCTTTGACTCTTTTGGGTGCTCATCATTCAGCTCCCAAATAATCACATATACCTACATTCATACACACACACACATCTAGCGAGGGGGTGGGAGAGAAGTTTATTATTTTGTATGATTGTCTAGGCAGAGCTTGGATTGTTTTTTCCAGCTTTTCTTAACTTAAATTATCCCATCTACCTTTTCACTCTCAGCTGTTTTTATTTTTCCTTACTTCTGTATATCTTACTTTCACTGTTACTTTATGACTAGATCTGGAGCTGCAACCATTGGCAAAGTCCAGGTCTACACATGACCAGAGTCATTACCCTGCTGACTAAAGAGTCACCAGGTGTTAACCACTTCCACATGTTTACTCTTGCAAAGGTCTTTGGCTTGTTCCCTCCCCTGGTGGGTTGCAGCTTTCCCTGGACACCCTCCTTGGATTGCTGCTATACTAGGTAGCTGCCTCATTTCACAGATATCTGAATTGTTGTTGATAGCAAGTTGGGTGAGTATATTCGAATTTTTTCTTTTTTATTAAAGTCAATTTTTTTTCTTTTCCCCTTTCACTAGCCCTCTTGACAAACATTCATTCCCCACCTCTGTATAATTCATCTGATGTTCCAATCAATCAATGTATACTCTCTCTCTTTTTCTGCTCCCCTCCCTCCCTCCCCCTCCCTTCTCTCTCCCTCCCTTCCTCCTGCTCATCTGTGTGCCACAGCAGGCATGGGTAGGTCAGAGGAATGGATTCTCTCTTTCTACTATGGGATCCCTGGATTATACTCAGGCCCTCAGAACTACATGAAATGCACATTAACCTACAGAACTCTCTTCTACATAAATTTTTATTTTGTTTTATACATATACAAACATCATGAAACTGTTGCCACATTAGAACATTATGCATGAAGTAATTAGAATCCATATTCTTGGGCCATAGTCACTAATATTTGGGGAAAATAAACCATCTCATATTCCCTTCAAGGTGAGTGGTGGGGGTGGGGTGCATCTGAGGATATAATTTGATTTACACTGAGTATTTTCTTTTTTATCATACCATTTTTTTCTTCTTTATTTATTTTGTATTGATCAAAAAAAACCAGTAAAATGAATTTAAAATGCTGAAAAGTTAACAATAACTATAAAGAAAATAAAAATCATAAGCATGACTTATCAAGGGTGGAAATGCAAATAAGATTGCTACACATATATTTACTTTGTGTTCAGCTTTCCCTCTGAATTTTTTTTCCATCCTTGTATATCCTTATTCAAGGTCCCTTCCCCCTCCCACCACATCAGGTCATTTTTCTCCTCCGCAACTCCCACTGACCCAATAATGCTTGGATCAGTCTCCACTCCTGGCCAAATCCAGTTTTGTCCCCCCTCCCTCAAGAGTGAGTCAGGTGTTCCTATAGTTGGAGTGGGGTTTGAAGGGTCAGTCCAGGGTGTTTCTGATTCCAAACTGTTCAGTGGTTGTGGTTTGCAGCTTGGGCATGCTTGGCTTTTTTTTCTTGTTTGTTTGTTTAGAGACCACTAATGAGTGAGTACATCCCCTGCTTATTTTTCTGAGATTGTAATGCCTCGCTCAGGAAGATATTCTCCAAATCCATCCATTTCCCTGCGAATTTTAGGCTATCATTTTTTATTACTGCTGAGTAGTAATTCCATTGTGTAGATGTACCACAGTTTGTTAATCCATTCTTCAGTTGAGGGACATCTAGGTTGTTTCCAGGTTCTTGCTATTACAAATAATGCTGCTATGAACATAGTTGAGCTAATACCTTTGGAGTGTGAATGTGCCTCTTTAGGGTATACACCCAGAAGTGGTATTGCTGGGTCCTTGGGGAGA
>PVIH01012268.1:15425-25790 GCA_004025045.1 Sigmodon hispidus | reverse complement strand
AAGGAGTGTTCCCCTTGCTCCGCATCCTCTCCAACATAGGCTGTTTCTATTGCTTTTATTCAATACATTCCAACACTGAAGAAAGAGATAAAATTGTCCATGCATGTTTCTGACATAAGAACATACTCCTTTCTGAAAGTACAAACACAGAAATAACTTCTATTTTTTCCCATTCTTTCATTTTTGGTTTTTAAATTATGAATAAAGCCATATATTTTTATCATTGTATCCCATTGTTCAAACTCGCTTCCCACTCATGTCCCACCCAGTCACTCTCTTTTTTCTCCATCACTTTATCTCCTTCTCAGCAAAGGTAGGAGGTCCAAAGGTCCTCTTCAATTTTTTTTCTTCAATGAGTTATAGTTTTTGTCAAATAGATCTGTTACTTCTTTGGTTATAATTACACCCATGTATTTAATGTTATTTGTAGCTATTATAAAGAGTGATGTTTTCCTTATTTCTTTTTTCAGCCCTTTTATCTTTAGTGTATAGGAGGGCTATCCATTTTTTTTTTAGTTAATCTTGTATCCTACTGCATTGCTTAAGGTGTTTATTAGCTGTAGAAGTTCCCTGGTAAAATTATGTAGGTCACTTATGTATACAATCATATCATCTGCAAATAGAGATAGTTTCACTTCTTCTTTTCCAATTTGTATCCCCTTAATCTCCTTTTGTTCTCTTATTGCTTTAGCTAAAGTTCAAGAGCTACACTGAATAGATAATGAGACAGAGGACATCTTTGTCTAGTTCCTGATTTAGGTGGGAGTGCTTTGAATTTTTCTCCATTAAGTTTGATGTTGGCTGTCGGATTCTTGTGAATTGCTTTCTTTATATTTCGATATTTTCCTCTCTACCTGATCTCTTGAGTACTTTTATAATAAAGGAGTGTTGGATTTTGTCAAAGGATTTTTTGGCATCTAAGAATATCATCATGTGGTTTTATTTCTTCAGTGTCTTTATATGATGGATGATGTTTATACTTTTCCATACATTCGACCATCCCTGCATTTCTGAGATGAAGCCTACTTGATCGTGGTTGATGATACTTTCTATATGTTGTTGTATACAGTTTGCCAGAATTTGTTGAGAATTGCTGTATCAATATTCATGAGGAAAGTTGGTCTGTAATCCTCCTACTCTATTGTGTCTTTGAGTGGCTTGTGTATTAGGGTAATTGTGGCCTCATAAAAAGTGTTTGGCAATATTCCTTCAGTTTCTACTGTGTGAAATAGTTTTAGGAGTATTGGTAATAGTTCTTCTTTGAATGTTTAGTAGAATTCTGCACTGAAACCATCTGGACCTAGGCTATTTTTACTTGAGAGGCTTTAATGACATGCTCAATTACCTTTAGGGTTATAGGTCTGTTTAGGTATTTAATCTGATCTTCATTTAATTTTGGTAAATGGTACCTGTCAAAAAGCTGTCCATTTCTTCTAGGTAATCTATTTTTGTGGAGTCTAGATTTTCAAAGTATGACCTGATAATTCTCTGGATTTCCTGGGGGTCAATTGTTATGTCCCCCTTTTCATTTTTGATTTTATTGATTTGGACACACTCTCTCTCTCTGCTTGTTGATCACTTTGGATAAGGGTTTATTTATCTTGTTGACTTTCACAAAGAACCAACTCTTTGATTCATCGATTCTTTGTATTGTTCTTTTTGTTTCAATTTTATTTATTTCAGCTCTAAGTTTTATTATTTCCTGCCATCTGCTCTTTCTAGGTGAGTTTGCTGCTAATTGTTCTAAGACTTTCAGCTGTACTGTTAGGTCTGTACTGTGAGATTTCTCTAGGTTTTTCATATAGGCATCCAGTGCTATGAATTTTTCTCTTAAGACTACTTTCATTGTGTCCCACAAGTTGTGTATGTTATGGATTCATTTTCATTAAATTCTTGGAAGACTTTGATTTCTTTTTTAATTTTGTCCTTGGTCTAGAGGTGGTTCAGTTGAATGATGTTTAGTTTCCAAGCCTTGTAGGCTTTCTGTGATTTTTGATGTTGTTGTTCTCTAAGTTTAGGCCCTGGTGATCTGATATGATACAAGGAATTATTTCAATTTTTTGTATCTATTCATATTTGCTTTATCACCAATCAATTTTAGAGAAAGTTCCATGTGGTGCTGACAAATATGTATACACCTTTGTGTTTGCGTGGAAGCTTCTGTAAATAACTTTTAAATTCATTTGCATCATAATCTCTGATAGACTCCTTATTTCTCCGTTCAGTCTCTGTGTGGTTGACCTATCCATGGGTAAAGTAGGGTATTGAAGTTTCCCACTATTAGATTGTGAGAACTGATGTGGAATTTGAGCTTTAGTAGTGTTTCTTTTATATAGATAGATGCCCTTATATTAGAGGCATAAATATTCAGAATTGAGATCTCATCTTGATCATTTTTTCCTGAGATGAATAAGTAATGTTCATCCTGGTCTCTTTTAATTGATTTTAGTTTAAAGTCTACTTTGTTAGATATTAGGATGGCAACACCAGCTTGTTTCTTATGGTTATTTGATTGGAAAATATTTTCCCAACCCTTTACTGTGAGTCTGTGTGTGTCTTTAAGGTTGAGGTGTGTTTCTTTTATGAAGCAGAAAGATGGCTTCTTCTTCTTTTTTTTTAACCTGTCATGTTAGTGTGTATCTTTTTATAGGTTAATTGAGTCCATTGATATTAAGGGATATTAGTGACCACTAATTGATATTTACTCTTATATCTGGTGGTAGCTTATATGTATTGCCTTTCTCTGGACTTTTGCTCTGTTGGTTTATTGATTGTTTGTGATTTTATGGATATATCTGGGATCCTTTGATTGGAGATTTCCCTGAAATGCTTTCTGAAGGACTAGATAGGTAGATAGGTATTGTTTAAGTATAACTTTGTCATCAAATATCTTGTTTACACCATCTATGGTGATTGATAGCTCTGCTGGGTATAGTAGTCTAGCTTTTCAGCCATGCTCTTTTAGTGGTTGTATAGCTTCTGACCAAGACCATCTTGATTTCTTTCTTTTATTTATCCCATTGTATTTTTATTTTTATTTTCCTGTGTTTGAAAATTTCTTACTCCAATATCCACATAGAATCCCTGAAATACAGGTCTCCATGGAGTGTCTCTGTTACTACATTTCTTGTTTAAATTTTCTTCTAATGACTTGTAATATTTAAAATTTTAAAGTTATATTTATTTTTATTCTGCTGTTCGGTTATTAATTCTCTGCTGAAAACAATGTGGTCAAGATTTTGTCAAGTTATTTTTGTTAATGTTACTGTACAAAGCATTTTGCTTCATACATTCAACTAATTATTAAGCAAGTCATTAAGAGAATATTTGATTGCTTTCATATGCTTCTCAAATAAAGGAATAAATATTCCTAAGATCACATTTTTTCTGATGTCCTAATTTAGTCTACAGCCCTAGCTTTCATTTCTTAGCAGTGTGTTTATCTAATTAATATCACTATCTCATTATTTTCTCAGACCCCTTTTAAGAGTAGCAACAATGATATCTTATAAAAACACAGAAATGACTAATTTCTACTAGTAAGAGCCCTTGCTAGAAGTTAGAAACCCATTCTGATTTTACACCATCTCTTTTTAAATCTTTCTTTCTATTTGTTTTTCTGACTTTCACATCATGCATTTGCATCTCATTCATTTTTCTATCATTCCTATCTGCTCTCAGTTTTTACAACGTCCCTCCAAAATAAAATAAAATAAAATAAAATTTAAGAGACAAAAACAAAAAAATAGAGAAAAGAGTAGTCCCTTTATAGAAGCTGCAGTATGACACAGATAATAATCCCATTTATCTATGTATCTTTAGTTGTAAGTGTTCATTGCAAAGTGTCATTGATCTGGTTCAAGGCCTATCATTATTGCTATACTATTCATACTAGAACTTCACTATAACTTCTTTTGGTTATTCTGATGTTGCTCTGTGTTATTGAGATCCTGAATGTTAAGATTTGCAAGACTAGTTCTTTCACGTGCTACAGCAGAATACAGATGGAGCTGGCCAACTGATAACCCTATGTTTTCACCACCAGGGTGATGTCCTCTGTGTATCTCTGGTTAATTTATCCCTTGCCACTATGAGTAAGGGACTGGGACAGTTCTTGTACTTTAATATTCTCAGTGTCATTTCTCCCACACTCAAACCTTCTGGTTATACTCTAGTGTGTGCACAAGTTTGGCATAGAGAAAACACTGATGCAGTTGATGCGGGGCAGGGGGTGGGGCAGGAACAACTCCAGTACTCTTATGGCCTCAGGATCAGCTTTCTTAGCTGCCTCAGGCATTGATGGAAGGGTTTCTCCACATCCATGCTGTCACATGACAGAGGAGTAATGGGGCCGGCTCTTCTACAGTTATAAGTTCAAGGCTGGTTCACCCACACCTCCACCAATAGGACTGATTTATTGTGCTGCCCAGGTAAGGTTCAGGGCCTGCTGTCCCAGCCAGAGTGTTGCAGCTAGTGGGTTCAGGGACATCATTTTCCCATTCTTATGGCCTCAAGGCCAGTCCTCCCACTTGCCGTAGACATTGATGAGAAGAGGACATCATTCCCCAGCCCATGCCACCACATACAGCAATTTTTTACAGAATAAACTTCATAGAAAATTTTATCTCATATTTTCCAGAATTATTTCAACAGTGCAAACATTGAACATTACTGTTACATGATGTCAATCTTCTTTTTCACATATTGAGAGTTTTCATATACAGCAATGTTAATTTACCTTTTACTCTCCAACTAGAAAATGCTTTTTTATAAACTCAAAATGCATTTTCTATTTTTTGCTCTTGAACTTGTGAGATATTGCTATTGTTTTTATTAATATCACAATCCTCTTAATACTGTGATCTCCTTATTTTTGGTTATTTTACAGTTTTGGTGTCAGGTAGATAAAACATTTCATGCATTAATTGAGGAAAGACAAAGTAAAGAAATAAATGATAGTAAATAAAGAAAATATTTGTACACTCTCATACATTGTCAAACCTCAACAGCAATGTGCTTTCAAGTTCTAAGCAAATAACACAGTCAATGTGAACAGAAGAGATTGGTAGATATTCCCAAATTTAGTTTATGTATTTTTCTAATATTTGTATAAAAAAGTGTAAGATCCAGAAGTCTCATTCAATAGCTCAGACTCATGTCAGTTGCACTACTAAGATTGGTCTATTAGGCACATTTCCTGCCAACAACAAGAATTAAATCACAACAAACCAAAGTACAAGCCTTTAGCAAGTTAAAGCCTCCTAGAATATTTTTAGCATAAACACACTGCAGGGAGTTATCAAAGGACTTCTGTAACGAAGAAAAAGATGAATGGAAATGTCAAAAAGAAGAACAAGTCTATATCCTTTTCTCTCCAGGCTGTGACTTCCTCTCTGTTAGAAACTGTGTTTTATTTAGTTTGGTGTCTAGATTTAAAACAACTGACTGTACATATTAAGTGCAAAATAAATATCTTTCAATTGAAATGATTAAACAGAATTATACCCTTAGTAACTGTCTTGTGTGAAACATTACTTTAGGGAGATGGTGCAGGTTTAACAAACACCACAATGGAGACTGTAAGAAAGACTGCCTGACATATATTCATGGAAAAACAATTACTGAAAAAATAGATTCTATGAATTTGAGGGAGAGCCAGGAGAGATATATGGTAGTGTCTGGAAGGAAGAAAGAGAAAGGAGAAATGTAATTATACTATGATCTCAAAAACATAACAAAAACACTAAAACAGACAAAGGAAAGAAATAACTTTGTACTGGCTGGTTTTGTGTGTCAACTTGACAAAACCTTGAGTCACCAGAGTGTAAGGAGCCTTAGCTGAAGTAATATTTTCTTAAGATACAACTGTATGGCATTCTTTTGTCGGTTAGTGATTAATGTGGAGGGCCCAGTCTATGGTGATTAGGTTGTTGACTCTGTCCTGGGCTGATGATTTTGAATTCCATGAGAAAGCAGGCTGAGCAGGCCATGAGAAGCAAACCTGTAAGCTGCTTCCCTCCATGCCCCTTCATCATCTACTGCCACTTGGATCCTGCTCTGTTTTAGTTCTTGTTCTGACCCCACCTTCTGTCACAAGCAACAATGCTTAACTAATAAACCCTTTCTTCCCCAACTTACTTTTTAGTCATGGTGTTTAATCACAGCAATAGAAGCGCTAACTAAGACAAACTCCTGAAAGTAAGAAAGGCAGAAAGAAAAGAAAAAAATGACATTTATTTGTTTTACTAGGTGTCAAATATATTTTAATCTTAATCCTTGATTCTATAATTATAATACAATAAATGTGTCAGATTCCAGAACAAAAAAGTGGTAAAGGAAACAATGATATGACTGAAAATGAAACATATAAAAGAAAGTATAATATCATCCTTTATTTATATTAATTCCTTTGTTAAATTTTAAAACAAATATTAAATAAATGTTAGTATTCACTGAATATGAAGACCAAATATTCTTCATAATAAAATATTTGATTCGTGTATTTTAATATTTGATTTTTATGGCAGCCCACCCTAATTTGATATATAATAATTCAGCAAAATTAATTGATGAATATGTTGTTTACAAATAATTTTCATATAAAAGTCTGTGACCATAAATTTTATCAAAAGTAAAAACTTAGTTGTGTTGGTCAAGATATCCCAAAATCCCAAAATAATACTGGCTATTATTGCTTTTGCTTACCCAACAACATTTGATTGTAGGACACTGTTACTGAAGATTCAACAGATATTAGTTGCTGCAGATACAAAAATCAAAATGATTCTAAGAAGGAAGATTCATTATCATAGCTAGATTCAGTAACACCATAAAGTGTAACACTGGCTGTTGGGAGAAAATTCATCATCACTCTTACACAGTTTTATATTCTGTTAGTTACAATAATGACCAGTCTGTAAAAACAGATCCATCGGTGCCATAGTTACACAAATATTATGAGAGTAATTAATCTCTTTTTGATTGAATATGAGGCCTTCTCCACAAGTGGAACTATTTATATGATACTCCATACCTAGACAGAAAAGGAACCATCATTGTAGAAGTTATAGGCAATGAGGATGAAAAGTTTACTATTATTTCCTAAATGGAAGTCATACCAAATGATCACTAAATTTACATCTCTTAGATTATATAGCTTTTAGACTTCCATAAGAGTAGTTTCTTTATGTAGCAGGTGGTATTTAATACAGACACAACTGGTTAACATAATGATAACAATTATTTTCAGTGTTCCTCAATTAAAAGTGGGGCATCTCTATCACAGCCCTTCCCACAAAGCTCAAGAACATTATAAAAAGATAGTCTGGAGAGGTTGTAAGGGTCAGAGGTTTTGGAGAATGGAAGAAAAATAATGGTTTTATTGTACTGACAAGACCTATGTACTCATGAACCACAGTAACTATGAAAACCTAGACAAGTCCTTCACAAGATCAAATCAACCAATATCCTAGCTCTGCTACTGAAAGACCTTTTGGGTAGAGGGGGTTAGCTTTCTTTATAGGTGTGGCCCCAGGTAGATATCTACATTTTATTGTATAGTCTTATACTCATGAGTATATATACAATACACATTATATTCTGTGGGTTTTTTTAATGTAATTTGGGAGAAGACAAGTAATAGATATGGGATTTTTTCAAAAACCTTACCTATTTTCAATTTGCTTTATTGTTGTTGCATTTCCCTTTATATTTTAAAGTTTATTTTGCATACCAACCACATTACCCTGTCCTTCCCCTCTTCCTACTCATGCCACATCTTCTTACCTTATCTCACATCCACTCCTCAGAAAGGGTAAGGCCTTCCTTGGGAACATAACAAAGTCTGCCATATCAATTTGAGACATAACCATATCCCTCCACCCTCCATCAAGGCTGAGCAAGTTATTCCTTTATAGAAAATAGACTCCAAAAGAATCCAGTTCATATACTAAGAATGAGTCCTGGTCATACTGACAGAGCACTAACTGCCCAAGCAGAACAACTGTCATCCACATACATACTGATCTGGGATGATTTATGCTAAACAATAGGGGGTGAATAATTACAATATATTTTATACTTTTCAAATAATTAATAAGAATATAATAATTTTTAAAAATCTATAGACTAAAGTTTCCTCCCATTTTATACTAAGAATGTATACTTAAAGACAAATATGCTGTCCTACTTTACTCTTTTCTCTGTTAGCAAATAATAAGCAGATCACTAAGAATTAATCCATATTACTCAAAATATTATTTCTTATCTTTTGAGCCAGGGATTTTGGAGATAAGTGCTTCTAACATTCCCAAAGAATAATCTTCGAAATAAATGCTATTATCAAACTTAAACTAAATGACTAGTATCCCCCACATGTTAAAATAATTTCCTGAACTAAAAGAACTATGTGCCTATCCCCTCAGTACAAAGTCAACTTATAAGTTCTTTGGTTTATATCTATTTTCTAAATTTTAAAATGAATTCTTATTTTTTTGTTAAAAAAATTTTGTTTCTTGATTTTTTTATTTGTGTAAGAAAAAAAAATGGCAGTAGATAATGACTTTAGGAAAGTTATGGTCATTTTTTATTTTACCACTTTTCATTGAAGAGAATGAAATCACATCAAACTATTTATTTCCATCAAAAAAACTAAAATACTTACAATGAAAAGCTTGTTCAGAGTGCTGACTGTCAGGTTTGAGAACAAACAATAGGAATGTAAAATCAAAAAGCAGTGTAGAGTATGCATAGCAATTTATTCAGGTAATTAGCAAGAAAATTACATTCAACTGAGTACTATAATTGTTTTGAGGTCAGTAACTAAAATTTGTAATTAAACACACTTTAGTTAGTGCATGAGTAATCAGGCTTTTATACTTTATCTATTGCACATCAGAAAAGTGTTGAGGAAAGTGAAGTTAGAGAAAATTATCACTTACTTTTCTGCTTTGGATTAGAACACAAACTACCTTAACATGAGCAAACCTAGAGCTTCAGATTTTATAATCTACTATTACATATTGAACAAACTCTTTGTACTGATATATTAAATCTACTTGTGAACACATAATTCTGCTTAAGTAAATATTTAGTTAAAAATGATGTTCCTCTTAAGTTCTGTGGTATTTTTGCACAATTTTTAGAATTTGTGTTTTAATTGTATTTACATGAAACTTTCAGTATTCAGAAGAATAAAACATGAAAAATATGTGAAGTTTATATGTTATGGGTATATCCAGTTACTACTTTAAAAACATGCACTTCCATATTTTAGAAAAATGGCATAAACACTTATTAGTGGATATGAGAAAACAAATATAAAATGCTTCTTGGTTTTTGTTTCTACAATTAAGGTTCATTAATAACCTACACCATTTTTCTTTACATAAATGCAAATAATGTTTGTTCATTAAAGTGATGCAAATCTCAAAGGGAAGAAGTAATTTGATGTTGCCCCAATACATGGACTATCATAAAAGCATATTAGCCCAAAAGTCATATTCTAAAGATGTTAGCAGATCCTTGGCTAATAATTACATCATAAGAGCCTATCATCTACACTATAGATATTTTTTTCTTTTTTTTTTCCTTCTTTATTTTGTATTTATCAAAAAAAAACAGTAAAAAGAATTTAAAAATGCAGAAGAATTAACAATAACTATACAGAGGATAATAATCATAAGCATGGCTTATCAAGGGTGGAAATGCAAATAAGATTGCTACACATATATTTTCTTTGTGTTCAGCTTTCCCTCTGAATTTTTTTTCCATCCCTGTATATCTTTATTCAAGGTCTCTTCCCCCTCCCACCACATCTGTTCATTTTTCTTCTCTGCAACTCCCCATCCCCTCCCTTGGCAGGGAGCAGACAGTCCTATGGTCCCACTGGCCCAATAATGCTTGGATCAGTCTTCACTCCCAGCTAAATCCAGTTTTGTCCCCCTTCCCTCAAGAGTGAGTCAGGTGTTCCTATAGATGGACTGGGGTTTGAAGGGTCAGTCCAGGGTGTTTCTGATCCCAAGCTGTTCAGTGGTTGTGGTTTGCTGCTTGGGCATGTTTGGCTTTTTTTCTTGTTTGTTTGTTTAGAGACCACTAGTGAGTGAGTACATCCCCTGCTTATCTCTCTGAGTTTGTGATACCTCTCTCAGGAGGATATTCTCCAAATCCATCCATTTGCCTGTGAATTTTAGGATATCATTTTTTCTTACTGTTGAGTAGTATTCCATTGTGTAGATGTACCACAGTTTGTTAATCCATTCTTCAGTTGAGGGGCATCTAGGTTGTTTCCAGGTTCTTGCTATTACAAATAATGCTGCTATGAACATAGTTGAGCTAATACCTTTGGAGTGTGAATGTGCCTCTTTA
>PVIH01012268.1:0-15325 GCA_004025045.1 Sigmodon hispidus | reverse complement strand
TATTTAAAAAGAAGTTCTGCTTATGGGTTTTAGCTCTGATAATGCTGCAGTGCAACTCTCTTCTATCATCCATAATCTGGTTGTATCTGACATCAGTCTTCTTGTTTCCAAGATGCTACCCATGTTCAACTCCAAGTAGATCAAAATGATGTACCTGAAGTGCACCTGAGGCAAAGTTGTCTCCATATCTGTCTTGTCACCCAATATTGGTAACCTGGGTCAGATTACAAAAGAATTAGTTATGACATAAAAAAGACAACCTGTGATTGGAAAGATCTGAGGAACATACATGGATACTCTGAACAGATAGACATGGTGAGAGGTGTTACTTTCTGTCTTTGCCCTGATTGTCAGTGCCTTCAGAGAGTCAGTAAGAGAAAAGGAAGCAAAGTTATTAAACACAGTGGAATATCACTTTTGGTGATATATTCAGCAATGCCAAGTAGATGTAAGACTAGTATATTTCCAAAAACTTTCTGAAATGATTAAGGTATTCCTGAGTATTGTGCAGTATGTGTAATGTGGATTGCTGCCACTTTAATAATGTGATAAAGAGTAGAGGCATATCCATTTAGGTAATATGACACAAGAAAAATACTTCAATAAAAGATCACCTCATAACCAAAATAAATGAATTAAACAAATAAAATTAAATCAATTAGCAAGGCTGATTTCAACTTGGCTAGAAAAGAGCCCAAAACAGTCTAATGTATTATTTGGGCCAACAAATTTATGATAGGTTGTAATAAAAATAGAATTACTAAGCATACTCTTGTTTGTAGAGCTTATTGCTTTATGTAGAAGATACAATGGAAAATTAAAAATGATCATGAAGTCATACAACATATATGCAAGGCTTCATATTATATAGAAGCTCAATATGTTTAATTAATTGAATATATGTGCTTTTAATTTGTTTTGTAATACTTCTTGAAGTATTGCAAGTGCTTCACTGTGCAGTAAACTTTATCAGTAGTATGCAGTATCATTAAAGGAAATAAAATGAATATTGATAAATTTGCACAAAATTTAATATTTGTTATTAGTTATTGTAAAGAAATTCATGTGGAAGGACAATGGTCTCATGTACAAGGTGATCCAAAACATTTTTAGGTAAAAATTATTCCTGGCAGGTGTCGTGGGTGATCTTTTCTACATTGTAAAGCTGTGTCTCTGCCTCAGGTGCCTTCTGACTGGTTTAATAAAGAGTTTAGTGACCAATAACTTGGCAAGAAAGAATAAATGGGACTTCCAAGAAGAGGAACTGAAAGAATCTCAGGTGTATGAATTAAGCCAATAAGACACAGAGGAAGTCAGTCATACATTATGAAGGAAAGGTAATGAGTCAAGTAGCAGAATGTAGATTAATATAAATAGGTTAATCTAAGCTTAGGAGGTATTGCTGAACACACCTAAGCTAAGGCAAAGCTTTCATAATTAATAAGAAGTTTCTGTACTATTTTTTGAGATCTGGTGGTATAAAATGTTTGATTAGAGATATGAAACATGAGAAGTAAATATTAATGTAACCAAATTTTGAAAATGCAAAAAATATAAGTACATAGATTATAAATTATTTTAAGGAGTGTAATTGTAAAGGGAAAGTCATATGATAAGAAAAAAAGACAGAAGTGAAAGATAAAGCCTTTTTATTACCATTATGTACATATGCCATAATCATTAGGAATACAGTGAACAAATTGCTTTCATTAATTAATGTGAATATCATTTTCTAAAACTATTGTTAAAAGTTTCTGAAAACCACAGAAAAATAACGAATGCTGTTGTTTATTTATAAATCATACCTACATGAGAATACTTTCATATCTTTACTAGCAATATCTTTTTGAATATGTTATGTTAGATAATAGGCAAACATGGATGTCATAGAACTAGAAACTATCAGATAAAAAATATATTTGTATACTTATCCTCTAAAATAAAGTTACAATATCAAAATGCCATTAAAAATACTTATGGTAGGAAAATACTATGAGAGATAGAGAGACAGAAAGAAACAAAAATTAGACAAAAATAAAACAAAAATGAGATCAATGTTTATCTTTGTTCCTAAAGTAATTTCAGTGTAGTATTTGCTATATACATATTTGGAGATATGTAGCTGAATTGAGGCTGAAAGAGTGAGAGACC
This sequence comes from Sigmodon hispidus, assembly GCA_004025045.1. Lineage (NCBI taxonomy): Eukaryota > Metazoa > Chordata > Mammalia > Rodentia > Cricetidae > Sigmodon > Sigmodon hispidus. Next base: position 13,174 of record PVIH01012268.1, on the reverse strand, counting down.
ATTTTTAAGTTTATTAGAAGAGAAAGTTACCATCAGAAGGCCTGTATGTTTCCTTAATTTACCAGTCAGTTACATAAAAATGTATTTTATTATATATATATATACATATATATATATACACACACACACACACACACAATTGGAAAGATTGGTATAATCCACCTTGGGACTTTTTGCTCTTTCTGGGGAGGAGATGGGAGAATGGGGAGAAGGGAGGCTGAAGGCTAACCGGGTTAGGAGGGGAAAGGGAGCTGGAACAAGGGGTTACATGGATAAAGAAGACGTTATTTTATAAAAAATAACTAACTAAACGAATGAATAAATAAATAAATAAAAAATATACAGTAGAAAATACAAAAATGAATGAATTGGGAAAACAATCTATGGATCCCAGATATACCCATGAAACCACAAACAATCAATAACCCCACAGAAGAAAAGCCCAGACAAAGGAAATGCATTTTTACAAACCTTTTAACAAACATATCTGAATGAAGGCTGGATACTTATTTGAATTATTGAGATAAACATCAATTCTCATCATGTAAGAAACAAAATAGTTATGTGCATTAAATAAACAGGAAGGTAAAACAAGAAGTTAGTCTTATGAATACTGATTTTATAAAGTTGAGAAAGCGTTCTCTAGAAAATTATTGAGTCACTGAACACACTTGTAAAAATAATTAACTCAAGTGTAGAAACAGGTGAAAATAAGAGTTACTAAAAAATGTAAATGCTTTTCTTGTAAATGATATACTACCTTCTTGTATGTTTAGTGTGTGTTTTGCAGTCAAAGGCATCTGCTGAGATGGGAGAGGCAGATCTAGAAACATTGAGGGCTAGTGCCCAGGGCAATGGGAGTACATACAGTAATTAACAGCTAGTGTTTAACAAGTCAACCCACCAGATGTATAATGCTCTGATGAGGAACCGCACCTAGCTGATCTGTGGGGTCACTGATTGTTGATGATTCGTTGTCTGTAACTTTCTTAGGTGTCACTGCTATGCCTCCCTAATAAGAACAGCTGTGGGTTTCCTTTCATAGTTCCTTGACAGTGTGTTTTACATCTTTGGACATACTCATAAATGTGGATATTCAGGAAAGTTTATTTATTTTTAAGCTATATAATTCTGATGTATAGATATAATACCAGAATATTCATTTTTACTGACAAAGAAAAGTTACAGTATTTTCAGTATCAAAGCCAACTAACTTTTGAATTCAGAACAAATTCAACAGATTGAACCACTCCTAAGAAAATATACATGAAGTCTAATACCCAGGTGTTGTTTATTGCTAAATCAAGGCCTCAAAGCCAGGCTTTTTAAAGACACTCTCCCGTCTGCAAAAGTTGACTTTCTGCATGCACCCTGACCACTCAAGTTTCAACCTGCTACTGTTATTGTTAAGTTATGAATTTCAATGTTATTTTCCATCTGGTAAAAAGTTACCAAGGTCAAACTTTTACACAGGCTGGTCTTTATGATCTAACTAGCTTGAGAAAGACTATTACTTCATGAGAATGGATAGGGTCATAAAAATGTAACATATAATTGTCCAGAATTTGACTTAAAAGAAGAGAGCAGTAGCAATGTGGAGGCAAAAAGAGGAGTAATGTGAATATATGTCTAAGAGTTTGGAAGGAGCAGCAGCAATGCAGAGATGGACATATGCATAATGAGAATGTATGTGTCTCAGTGAGAGATGAAGAAGCCTGAAGTCAAGATGAAAGATATGTGAGAGAATGAATGGATGAGTGAGCACATGACAGAGAGTGAGTGAATGATGTAAAAGAAGCAAGAATATGTGTGTGAAAGATAAAACTGTGAGACAGAGTTGATGCTGCATGTAGGAACTGTGGAAAGAGCTGCATGAAAGTGTCTATAAACAATGCAAAATCTTATATGATGAGATAGCTATGTTATGAGATGAAAAACTTTGGCTGTGTGGAGATTCATAACTGTGTGGAGGCCAAGAAAATGAAACTACATAAAAAGGAGATATTGAAGAAAAATATATGCAAAAGAAAGATGGGAGGTCTTGTGAAAATACATGTAACTGTGTATAGAGATTTATGATCTTATGTATGTAAAGAAAGGTATGTAGATGTGTGTATAAAATGCAGTAATGTGGAGATATGTAGCTGAATTGAGGCAGAAAGAGGGAGAGACCATTTTTAAGTTTATTAGAAGAGAAAGTTGCCATCAGAAGGCCTGTATGTTTCCTTAATTTACCAGTCAGTTACATACAATTTTTTATTTTATAATTAAAAAAAGCTTAATGCTCTATATTCTGATGTATTTCTTTTATTACTTTGTAGTGGATCATGGGAGCTCGCCTCTCATTATCTGCATTAGGATTGAGAACTTTAATTCTATTTAGAAATAATTGGAGGTTATAACTGTCTATCTAGATGGCTTCTATGTATCATACTGAAGAGTTGTTTTTACTAGAAAAATAGGCACATGAATCATATCATGTCATTAAATTGTGATCTGCTTTAAACCTATACTTAAATATTATTATTTACTAGGCATTACTATGTATGTTTTGTGGCTATTGTCTACCTCTTGGAGTCTATATCCATTGAGCATGTACTCCTCTTTATAAGACAGGAATATTCTACATGTCTATTCTCTAGAAGAGTTGGAAACTCAGAGCCTTTTGTGAGTGCACAGACATAAACAGGATTGACTTGAATAGAAAAATATCCTAATTTCAGCCTTACTACAGGACAGTCTTCAACACCAAGTGTGCAAGCCATGCTTTGGTGTAACATGATGCCACTGGGTACACTCCATCTAGCCCACAGTTTGACCTCCAGTTACCTGGTGACAAAAATCCTTTAGTGTTGATCTGACAATTCTGTAAAAAATTTCCCACATTTACATTCCTTTTGTTTAGAAGCTCTGGTGTGATGTCAAAAGTCTTGACTTAATACTATTTCAATTGCCAAGAAAATTATCATTGCCTCATTGCTAAAACTTATCTGAATGTTATAGAAAACCAAAAATAAGTTTTAGACAGTTAAACAGTTTGCTCAGGAACTGAGTAATCAACAGAACCTCACAATTATATTCATATTACTTTCCCAACCAACCAAATACAGATCAAAAGTGTACACATCTCTTATTCTAAGAAGAGATGACAGGATTCTATATTACTGAAATATTTATTACTTATTTATCTATTTATGTGTGAATGCACACCTTTGTACATATAGAGGCAAGAAGAGGGCATTAGGTTCCACATATGTAGAATTACATGTATTGGAAATGCCTCGGCTATTACATATAGCTGATTGCTGTGTTATAAATTCCAGTATTTGCAACTAACAACCAAATTCCCATTAGCATTGAGCTGACTGTACTTCCATTCCTAATTACCACATATTTTTAAAAATTAGGAATACTACATGTTTGATGAATGCCACAGAATAATATTCTACAAATTTAGTGTAGAAAGCCTCCAAATTATTCACTAAACTGTCTCCCAGCCCCTTATGCATTTATTTTGGCACAGCAAGGTATCCATTTCTATAAGCATCACTCTTCCAGCAGATACACATTTCTATTACTATTGTCAGCAGTAATCTACTGAGACATACAATAAATTACAATGACATTACACTAAAATAATATGGCAAGGAAAAAAGTCATGACCTGTGTAGATGAATATATTTATAGTTAAATGTGGACTCAATACCCAAAATCATTAAGATTATTTTATCCTGGAATTAGAAGAGCAATCATTGGAACTCATAACTATTTTTTTATGAAATCCCACATTCTTTTGAACTTAAGTTTTTTCAAGCGTTCTTTCCTGAATGGTTGACTCAGACTTCATACTTCTAATGTTTTGAGTCTAATAATTTAAAGTAGAGGAGTCAAGGATAGCTTATTTATGAATTTTCACTTGTATATTCATAATAAATCAGGCTTGAAAACCCAGAGAATGCACTATCTTTCAAGAAAATCCAGCAAACAATCAAGATGAGAACAAATAGAAGCCAGAAATAATGTTGTAATCTGGAATGACATTTTCACATAAATATGACTTTATTCAGATAAGATTTGTAGTTCATTAATATGTCCCATGACACACAGAACATATAACATAACCTTGGCATTTCTAGTCCATTTCTCTTGTTTTGGGTAATAAATTCTGAAAGCAAATTGTCATCAACCATAAAGGCATAAGCAAGAAAAGCCAATAACTACAGAGCAGCGTGCAGGTAGATGTCATTCAAAACTGAATGCTTAGAGGTAGTTCACAAGTAGATATCACTCAATATCTGAATATGTCATGTGAAACCTTAGTTTCATATCATTAAATGCATCCTTACAATGCCATGAAGTCAGTGGCAGCATTTTATCTCAGTTTATAAAGCTGATATTTTTAAGAAAACTATATATTGTATGTGTCCAGTGCTAAATAGGTTAAAGAAGAGAGAATAGGAACCCAAGGATTCCTGATAAACAAATGCAAGTCTACTATTTCAGGCATATACTGCTAATGTTAAGATTGCTTTTTTTTCAGCACACTTTCCATCAATCTTTCTCTCCATTGTATAGCCCATAGGGTTTCTCTTTATGCTTGATGTCTCATAGTGATTAAGACACTTGATATAGGTTTATTCACTTTTTCTTGGATGTGGGCTTATATTTTCTGTGACTGAGTTCTCTACAAAATCAAAGTAATGATTTTTACAAGGGTACAATTGTTCTTATCTTTTCTTCAAGAAGTATTGATTTGTCTTAGTATCTCTCAATTGCTTGTTAATATCAATGGACAGAGAGAATTTCCACTTTCCTTATTCTTCAGAATAGTCTTTGGAAAGAAAAAATTCTGTGCCCTCAGAGTAATAAGAATGAAATATTATTACCTTAGAATGCAGTATCAAAAGCAAAAGAATCTAACATGCTTTATGCTGTGTGTATTGCTTTTAGTTACCATTTAATATTGTGGTCAAGGGTATAAACGTCATTTAAGAGACAATCTAAGAGTTCTTCCTACTGAATTTTGAAAACAGAAAGAAAATATCAGAGTGGTCATTACAAACTAACTGATCAAGAAATCCAGGAAGTCTTCTATAACCTGTATTTACTATTCTCTATTCCTTAAAATCAATGTCTTTGTTTTGAACAGTTACCTTCTATTTCTACTTTTTGTACTTTCTATTTTATTGAAAACTCTCATTGAAGTATAATCCTTAAATTATATAATTTATACTTACCTTTATAGATACATATATCTTGTTGAGAGATATCTCCTATATATTTATATAATAACCTGTGCAATGCATTCATTAGGATTTACACATATTATACTTGATGACATTTGCAAATCACATTTTAAGTGGAAATGAAATTGTAAAGTATGGGAAATAAAGTTTTAAATGTTTAAGATAATAAACATGCCATGTGAAATGGAACTTGGGAACAGTGAAATTCATAAATATTAAACACAGCACTGCATTCCATGGTCAAATCCTAGCTACATCCTCTCTAAGGAGTTAAACACAAAGCAAAAACTTATAAAAAGAACATCAAAGACAGTGGTTTTTGAACAATTAACTGGCTAATGACAGAATTATATAGGCATAAAGTTAAAAAGAATCAAAAGTAGAGTGAAGAATTGGAGCAAAACAGAAAGACCTGTGAAAAATTAATTCCCAGGACAAGAATGTTCAAACATGATAATAGTATTAGGCAGGCAAAGAGAAATGTGTGTCATCCAGGACAAGAAAAGAAATATGCAAATGTAATCTTCACACAAGGGTCTGCATGTTAACAAGCACAGCCTAGCAGCTAATCAGTCTCCAGTATCCAGACTCTTGTTCCCTGCTGTAGTAGTAATGACCTACATTGCACTGTTTTACTGAGATATAAATATGTAAATGGGCAGATGTAAGATAGTTGTATTATGATATTTTAAGCTTTAAAAATTATGTAGAATGGATGAGTGGGCTTGGGTTCTAATCCTATTTGTTTAAGGAGCTAATGATCCTCATTTTAATCTTTACACCACTAAAACTTAGAAACTAGAAAATGCCAAACTTTTAAAGTGTTTTCAATAAATTCATCTCCAAATATCAAGAAATAAACGCAAACAAAAATTGTGTGTATGTGTGTGTGTGTGTTAGTTATTTGTAATCCCAGCACATATGAAAGATAATTATTGCCATCCTTTCCACTCAAGTTAGCAAAATTTCTATGGAAAAAGTAGATAAAATGAAAACATAATGAATTAAGTAGGAGCCTATGCCTATAGTGTGGTTCTGTCAGGTACTTAGCAGAAATTTAGAATTAAGGATAATAACAAATGTTATTCTTCAGAGACTTGATTAGGTAAGAGAGCAGATAACACCAACAATCATAACAATGAATGTGTGTTAAATCTATAAAGATGTTAAGGACTATGAACAAAATTAATGAGCATAGATAGTTCTGAGACTAGAAAATATTTGCGGTCCTAGAGCGTTGTTATGAAGTAGATGGTATTAAGTAAGAGAATGAGTAGTTGTATATTTGAGTAATGAAAACTTCAAGCAGAAGCAAGAACTACTACTTATGTCTAAATATATAATTTTTTCTGGAATGCCTTATAAAGATGAGGCCAGGCTGACTATATAAATAGGATGAGCAATGGGGTGGAAAATCAGAGAAAAATAATTTGTTAAGTTCTAAGGCTTAGGAATTGTGACAACATTTTCATTTAGAGAAAGCTTCTCAAACTTTATATTGTTCAAAAGGATATTTGCTTTACGAAGAACTTGTTCTGTGAAGACCATTCTTTTCTTTCTCTTTTAAGTGTTACTGATTAGCTGCTACTAAAATACTCCTAACATTGGAGTGACATGATAAGATGTCTTCAGGTAAAATAATAAATAGGAAAAAGTATTTAGATAATGTCTAATTTGAAATTGTAAGATTATTATTACTTAGTAAAAATCATTTTTAAACTGATTTCATTGTAGACAGACATTATCATGGTAATAAAAAACTGTTCATAATTCAGAGGACAAATGACCAGGGGGTTGCCAGCCGTAATGTACACATCTCCAACACAACTCCTACACTTAAGTCTCAGGTGTTATAAAAGAAGAAGCAGAGTGATTGTAAGTTCTAGTGGACTAGGGTGTCTGTTACAAGACTGTGTGTCATATATCTGATAGATATTCATAAAATATAATATAATATAAAAATAAGACATATATAATGACAGTACTAGAATATTTCTCAGTGTGGGTTGATAAAAACTCACAACATCCTAAATGTAAGATCTAGAGGAAATTAACTGCAAAGAGAGAGAGGAGAATCAGTCTTTTCAGGAATGGGCTCCTTGACAGCTTAGCCAATGCCAAGGATTGGCCAACCCTAAATAAATATAAATGGGAGCAATAAAAATAGACTCAGCAGGACATTGATATATAACAATTAGAACTCAAAGAAAATATGAGAAATAATTAGAAATCTTGAGTCCATGGCTTTTACATTAAAAATATATATTTAGAATTATACTGGAAATAGACTCTAGATAGGAAGGCAGAAATAATACCATTCAGAGAATTGGTAAGAAGATTCAGGCAACTGGTGCTGGTACTAACACACATGGATTCTGAGCAGTGTATGATGAAGCTGTGAGAGTGTACCATAGGCACTTTTAATGAGAGACTGAGTATATTTTAGAAAAACTTTCAAGTAAATATTTTTGAAATGTGATGTCATAAAACATATTGAACAAAAAATACACAATAAGAATTTAAAAAGAAAAAAAAAAAAAGCAAAGCATGCCCGAGCTGCAAATCACAACCATGGAACAGCTTTGGATTGGAAACACCTTGGACTGACTCCTTGGATCCCACTGCCCCTAGAGGAACACCTGACTCAGTTTTGATGTTGAGGGGAGAAAACTGGATCTGCCAGGAGTGGAGGCTGAACCTAGCAATATTGGGACCTTGGGACCTTGGGATCGCCTGCCCAAAGGGGGAAATGCGAAGATGTGGAGAAGAGATGTTTCCACCTCCTGATGTGGCGGGAGGGGGAAGGGACCATGATTAAGGATGTACAGGGATAGAAAATATGACTTCTTTATTCACAATAAAAAAGAAAAAAAAAGAATCTTTAAGAGTTTAGGAATTTTTTATTAATAAATACGTCTTAGTATTACATAGCTACAAGGCTAGAAACTTTAGCTCAGATATACTACAAATGTGTATCTATGGTGCACAGCATTACTCCTACTTTCCTTTGGTTCACTTGAAATACTTATGTTAATTTATATAAAACAAAAACAATACAGGTAAATGAAACTAATAAAATCATATAAAAGTAATATAATTACTTATTATATATTTCTTAACATTAATTTCCACATATTAATTTTGATATTAATAATTCAAATAAATAAAAGCAATATTCTTCTAAAACTTAAAAGTAAATTTTGAACAAACCAGTTATGTAGACAAAAAACTAAGCAGTCTGAGTATTAGTTATAAAAATCTCTGCAAAGATCTTTTAAAGAATTATTGTGCTCACTACTCTTAAAATATCCATATTCAAAAGCTACAACACAGTACATTTGCCCAGTTTCTATTTCTAATATTAACTTCTGTTGACACCTCTCCCTTTTCTGTAATACATGATAAAAAATAAATGTAGAACCTTTTACTTCAATAAAAATATGTATAAAAATTTAAAAAAATGAAAAAAGAAATTCATGATTAAATATCAGGGTTTCACTGGCTTTGTAACTTTTCAAGACTTTATTTATTTTTTTAAGTTTTATGGAATTATATGAAATGCATTTGTCTTAGTTTTCTTAAGTTGTAGTAGAATTCTGTAGTAAGTCCATATTTTCTTGTGTTTGTTTCTGTTATTGCTGTTTTTTTTTAGTATAGAGTATTTTATTAGTATTTCAAGTATTACAAGGTTACAAAGTATGCATTTGTTAAAATCATTCAATGAATTTAGGTTTAATTTTGCTATCTAAAAAATCACCAGTTTTTTCTGAATCTTTAATCTATCAAAACAAATTTATAATGTATGCCTGTAGGATTTTCTAGAATTTCATTCATATCTGTTACAATGTTTTCCTTCCATTTTCTAGTTTTATTGAATTAGGTCTTCCTTTTTTTGTTTAACTCGGTTAAGAATTTGCCATTTGTGTTTACAGATGACAGCCTATGTTGGAGAGAATGCAGAGCAAGGAGAACACTCCTCCATTGTTGGTGGGAGTGTAAGCTTGTTCAGCCACTTTGGAACACAGTATGGCGGTTTCTCAGAAAATTGAGAATCAATCTCCCCAAGGACCCAGCAATACCACTTCTAGGTGCATACCCTAATGATGCACAGTCATACTCTAAAGTCATACTCTAAAGGCATTAGCTCAACTATGTTCATAGCAGCATTATTTGTAATAGCAAGAACCTGGAAACAACCTAGATGTCCCTCAACTGAAGAATGGATTAACAAACTGTGGTACATCTACACAATGGAGTACTACTCAGCAGTAAGAAAAAAAAACGATATCCTAAAATTCACAGGCAAATGGATGGTTTTCGAGAATATCCTCCTGAGCGAGGTATCACAAACTCAGAAAGATAAGCAGGGGATGTACTCACTCATTAGTGGTCTCTAAACAAACAAACAGGAAAAAAGTAAAGCATGCCCAAGCAGCAAACCACAACCACTGAACAGCTTGGGATCAGAAACGCCCTGGACTGACTCTTCGGATCCCATTCCCCCTAGAGGAACACCTGACTCACTCTTGAGGGAGGGGGGAGAAAGCTGGATCTGCCAGGAGTGGAGACTGATCCAAGCATTATTGGGTCAATGGGACCATGGGACTGTCTGCTGCCTGCCCAGGGAGGGGATGGGGAGTTGTGGAGAAGAAAAAATGATCTGATGTGGCGGGAGGGGGAAGGGACCTTGAATAAGGATATACAGGGATAGAAAGTGTGACTTCTTTGTTAATAATAATAATAATAATAATAATAATAAAAGAATTTGCCATTTGTGTTTAATCCTTAAAAATTAATTAATTAAAAAAACAAAAAATATACACTACCTAAAGAACATTTTTTTACTTTTGAAATAAATATCGTGACATTTTATTTAAAGAGATAACAAATACATTTCTCTATCTCAGTGTTTCTTAAAGAATAACCAACCCTTGACAAAAAAAGGAACTGTACTATTCCTTAAAATTTTATGAGGCTTTGATATCTAAGACAGTGATGTTGTTTTCTTTTTCTACATATGTTGTGGTCTAGTAGTCTAAAAGACATTATTTAAAGAATAAGAAATTAAAATTATTTTACCCCATTCTCTTTTTGCTTTTTTATTAATAAGAATATAACACAATTACATTTTAATGCCTTTTTTATTCAAATCCTCCTTTATACTTACTGTATATGCCCTCTCTTCTCTTTATTAGATTCATTCCATCTTTTTTTGAATATGTATATATATATATGTATTGCCTTTTAAAAATGTTACTGAAATCTCCCATAGGGCCTATGACCTACCTCTACATGAATTTTGAATCATTAGTGTTACCAGGCATAAGATGAATCTTGCAGAGTGGACAATTTGTTCAATTAGAGAGTAGCAGGTAACTCTTATAACATTCATGCAACTATTTTTAAGTGAACATATCTTGCCAAGACTGTCATAACTGTAAATGGAAGATCTTACAGCTCAGTAAGATTAATTATTTGGTAACAACTCATAGAAACTTCTAGCATTATAAAAGCTATCCAGTAGCCAGGAAGCTTGTATACCAGAACTTGTCATATGTATCCAGGTCCTATGATTACGGTATGTGGTGTCTGATCATCACATTCAGGATGGTGACAAAAAGTAATAACAATAGCTTGTAATTTTTGAGGAAGTCTATGAGACCCCACTGCTAACACACTGAAAAGAGAAGAATAGTACTTAAAACTGAACTTTTAATGTAATATCCTATGGCATTAAAGAGAGGTAATGTCACACTATTACAAAATAACTATATATATAAAACTATGCATTTATATGTGTGTATATGTACATATATATTTATTCTTTTCAATTTTTTAGCAGACCTGTGCAGAACCTATTTGCTGAAACTGGGATCTGAGGACATGAAAGAATTTGGCTGACTACAGACTAAAGCTGTATACAACCTTTTTCAGTTTCAGTGTATTTTGTACATGAATATAACACAGAAAGCAATGATCCAAGGAATGTTATTTGAATTCAGAAAATCATAATCAGAAAAACATGTAAATGAATGTTAGTAAGCACATACTAAATATTAACGGATCAGCCCTTTCTCAGAACTTTCTCAGCACAGACCAATTAAAATATAATTGCCTCTCCTATACAACAGATTATATCTGGGAAAGCAAGGCTGAAAACCAGATTCAGATTCAGAATGTATAGACTAGATTCAGTTCTATAGCTGTATTCTGACATCCAACGAGAATATACATGCCTCATAAACTGAATGAAATTTATCACAGGAGGCATGAAATGATGTCTAAAAACAATACAGGGAACAAAATGCACTTGAGGTGAAAGGTTCTCTAACTTTTTTTTTTCCTGATGCCTCTCTCACAGTTCTCCAAGGCATTGTTTGTTCATCATAGGTCATATTTTTGGCTAAGCAAACAGCTCTTCTTTTTAGTTTTTGTTTTATTTTTTATTTTAGGGTGTTTATTCATGTTGGAAGCTATCTACATCCTAAGAGGAACACAAGAAGATATGTAATAAGTGTAACACCAGATGCAAAAGTGTGCAATGTTTTGCCATCAGGAAGGAGGGTCCATGTATTTTAAGGAAATAGCAATCCCTTTTGTTATATCCAAGAGAATGTTTAGAAAATGTCAGAAAAGTCCATTTTATATCCAATAGCCTGCCCAGTTTGACCATATAGTATAGGACAATGACATGTGGCCTGAACTTCCTTACAAAATATAAAAAAGCTCATAAAATAGGCTCCCACTGGGACAAATTTTAAAAAAAGAATTAAAATGTTAAGGTAATAGTATAAGTATCTCAAAGAACAGTTTTCCACTTTTATTTTTTAAAAGTTGTTTAGTAAGGGTGGAATATGTACATTCTACAAATGTTTGACCTCATGGCTTATAAGTAATTCTAGTGATATTTTGATTTTTTTAGCATTAAATTTATTTATTTTTTAATGATGAAACACAAATGGCAAATTCTTAACCAAATTAAACAAAAAAGAAAGACTTACTTCAATAAAACTAGAAATTGAAACACAAACATTATAACTGATACCAATAAGCAGGGAATGTACTTACTTATTAGTGTACTTTTAAAAAATATAAAAAGAGAGAGATGTCATTGTACACAAGAACTCAAGACCAGAACATAGCTAAATGACATAATGCCTCACTTCTGTATTGATGTCTTTTGGCAGAGGTGTGGGTAAGGAAAGACTTGTTTTCTTTAAGGGTCTAGTCACAGGGAGTTTAATTGTGCTCTAGTAAACAAATTACCAGCATGAAAGGGTAGTTTTGTAACTGGGAGATTATAAGAGTGGACATGATGCTGAGAGGTCTGATATCTAAATTGGTCTTTCATAACAGAAATGCTCATAACTTTTACTCATGCAATCTGTGTCATGATCAATTTTTAACTGAATGAAAATGCCCATAACCCTAAATTTCTGTAATAAAGTAGAAATAAGAGATTTGGAAGAAGGTAATTTATCTAACTTATGAATATCAAATAGATAATATTTAACCATGTAAGACTTGACAATCAATACATAAATTCTCATATGACCATCCTTGCTTGAGAAACACAGTGCTTAGCAATGGGACCACCCAAGATCTCTGAGTCATTGATATACACAGGAATGTTACTCTCTTTCTTGTTCTTTCTAGTTAACAAAGGGAAGCACAGAAGGATAACAAGGACATAAGCCAAATATGTCACAGCAGTAAATGATGCACTTAAGAGAGACAACATACTTCTTTGGTTATAGTTACTCCAAGGTATTTAATACTATTTGCAGCTAATATGAAGGGTAATGTGTCCCTTATTTCTTCTTCAGCTCTTCTATCTTTAGCGTATAGAAGGGCTACTGATTTCTTTGAGTTTATCTTGTATCCTGCTACATTGCTGAAGGTGTTTATCAGCTGTAGCAGTTCTTTGG
>PVIH01012267.1:0-64390 GCA_004025045.1 Sigmodon hispidus | reverse complement strand
TCTTCCAATTTTTTGTTTGTCTGTTCTTCTATTTCTTTAAGGCTTTTTTTCATATCTTCTTTGAGAGCTTCGATGAACATCAAAAAGGAATTTTTGGTGTTGTTTCCTTCTGTTTCCTCTTCATTACTCAGTTTAGGCCTTGTATTTGTAGGATCGCCACTCTCTTCTGGAGTTACCATGTTGTCCTTTGTAGTATTATTTAATTTTTTGCACTGACGTTTGCCCATGGCTTCAGTGGTTCACGATTAGATGGGTCCTGGTCAGTTGTGGCACTCGGGTTTGTATGCCTCCTGTCACCTTTCTGGTCAGGATCTGATTCTGTCTTTCAGAGACCCCTACAGTTGGTTCGCTCAGTTCGAGGTCGTGGCGGGGTTTCCCTCAGCAGGCGCCGTTGAAGTTGTCAGGGACAGAGTCCACCTTCCCCTGCCCCAGAGAGCGCTGGGATTCTGCAGCCAGCGCTGGGTCCTGGAAGTGGAACCAGAAACAATGGGAGCTCAACTCTCCCTCCCAGGCTGGGATATAGGCACTGAGGCCTCTAGCCCCCTCCTGACCTCTGGGCGGGGTCCGAATCCACCCCTCGGAGATCCCTGCAGTTGGTTCGCTCAGTTCGAGGTCGTGGCGGGGTTTCCCTCAGCAGGAACCGTGGAAGTGGTCAGGGACAGAGTCCACCTGCCCCTGCCCCAGAGAGCGCTGGGATTCTGCAGCCAGCACTGAGTCCCGGGGTTTTAGTATTTTCTATGACTGATATATATATTTGAGTTACTGAGTCTTCCACTTCAGAGATTCCATCTTCATCTCTTGAACTCTGTTTGTTATGCTTGTATCTATGGTTCCAGCTTTTTTCTTCAGGTTTTCTATTTCCATCTTTGCCTCATTTTATGCCTTTTTTATTGCTTCTATTTCAGCTTTTGGTTCCTGGCATGTTTTCTTTAATTTTTTGGTTTGCTTTTTCTTGGTTTTCTTTCATGGATTTGTTCATCTCTTCCAATTTTTTGTTTGTATTTTCTTCTGTTTCTTTAAGACAATTTTTCATATCTTCTTTGAGAGCTTCGATGATCATCATAAAGGAATTTTTGGGTTGCTTCCTTCTGTTTCCTCTTCATTGCCCAGTTCAGATCTTGTAGTTGTAAGATCACCTCTTTCTTCTGGTGTTACCTTGTTGTTCTTTATATTATTATGTAAATTTTTGCACTGGTGTCTGCCCATGGCTTCAGTGGTTCATGATTAGGTGGCTCCTGGTCATTTGTGGTACTCGGGCTTGTGTGTCTCCTGTCACCTCTGAACAAAAGGTCTGCTCAATCTCTCTACCTCTGCTCTGGGCAGGGGACTGAATTTCAAGTCTTTAATACTTCTCTGTTTGAGCAGTTGGAGGCAGGGTGGCCATGTGAGTTCCCTCAGCAGCAGCTGGGGGGACCATGGCAATCAGAGTTGATCTCTGTCTGCTACAGAGTGCATGGGAATACACTCTACAGACAGCACCTGGTCCCGGAACCAGAAACTGACCCCAGTTCACATATTTCTATACGGCATCTCAGAAACTGAAAAAAAAATGAAACATGTGTATACACACTCCTGAAAAAAAGTACTATAAACCCTAATGTGTGCCTATATTGTTTTTGGATAATAGAAAGATTGAATTCTAAATATATTCAGCCTTCTGTCCACATAATCAACCAAAAAAATCAGACATTATTATAAATTTTTATTTTATTGTATTATATTTCATTTCATTTCACATATGTTAGTATTTTGCCTGCATGTATGTCTGTGTGCCATTGACATGCCTGGTGCCCATGAAGGTCAAAAAAGGGATTAGTATCCTTTCCTTCTGGAAATAAAATTACAGAGAGCTGTGAGTTATGTGGGTGCTGAGAATAGAGACTAGGTCCTCTGCAAACATAGCCAGTGCTCCTGATGGCTAAACCATCTTTTTAGCCAGCAGACATTTTTAATTAATACTTCCACTTAATATATACAGACATCATTGTCATTAATTCCAAAACAAAACATTCTATCTAATTTTATATTTACATTGTATTAGAGATGTAAATCATTTGCAGATCATTTAAAGTAAATGAGAGGACTGCATAATTTAAATGAATATACTATACCATTTTGTGTAAAATCTTTTTTTTCTTTTGCTTTTCTTTTTTTTGCCTTCTTTATTTTGTATTTATCAAAAAAATAGTAAAATGTATTTAAAATGCAGAAAAGTTAACAATAACTATAAAGAGGATAAGAAGCATAAGCTTGGCTTATCAAGGGTGGTAATGCAAATAAGATTGCTACACATAGGGGCTGGAGAGATGGCTCAGAGGTTAAGAGCACTGACTGTTCTTCCCTAAGTCCTGAGTTCAATTCCCAGCAAAACCACATGGATGCTCACTACCATCTATGATGACATCTGGTACCCTCTTCTGTAAACTGTATGCATAATAAATAAATATTTAAGAGAAAAAAAAAAGATTGCTACACATATATTTACTTTGTGTTCAGCTTTCCCTCTGAATTTTTTTTTCCATCCCTGTATATCCTTATTCAAGGTCCCTTCCCCCTCCCACCACATCTGGTCATTTTTCTTCTCTGCAACTCCCATCCCCTCCCTGGGCAGGGGACAGACAGTCCTATGGTCCCACTGACCAAATAATGCTTGGATCAGTCTCCACTCCTGGCCAAATCCAGTTTTGTCCACCCTCCCTCAAGAGTGAGTCTGGTGTTCCTATAGTTGGACTGGGGTTCGAAGGGTCAGTCCAGGGTGTTTCTGATCCCAAGCTGTTCAGTGATTGTGGTTTGCCACTTGGGCATGTTTGGCTCTTGTCCTTCTTTGTTTGTTTAGAGACCACTAGTGAGTGAGTACATCCCCTGCTTATCTCTCTGAGTTTGTGATACCTCGCTCAGGAGGATATTCTCCAAACCCATCCATTTGCCTGCAAATTTTAGGATATCATTTTTTCTTACTGCTGAGTAGTACTCCATTGTGTAGATATACCACAGTTTGTAAATCCATTCTTCAGTTGAGGGACATCTAGGTTGTTTCCAGGTTCTTGCTATTACAAATAATGCTGCTATGAACATAGTTGAGCTAATACCTTTGGAGTGTGAATGTGCCTCTTTAGGGTATACACCCAGAAGTGGTATTGCTGGGTCCTTGGGGAGATTGATTTAAAGTAAATGAGAGGACTGCATAATTTAAATGAACATACTATACCATTTTGTGTAAAATCCTTTAGTATCCAAAGGTTTTATTATCTGTTCAGATCTCAGAACCTCTACCACAATGATACTGAAGTATGATCTTAATGGAATCCTAACTCTGTATCAAGGAATCTCATATCTAATACATCAGTTAACCTTTAAAATAATAATTTAAAGAAAGGTTATCTTGGTCTACAAAACTGATATCCAATGGACTTAGTAATTTACCCATATTCAGACTTAGTGCCATGGTCCAAACTTAAGCAGTTCAAATCTACAGTTTGAACAATGTCTTTCTGTCTTTAAATACAAGTGTATGAGGTAGCCTGTATTCACAGTTCTGGCCCAAATGTAGTAATGATTTTGGTCACTGTAGATGCTGTTGCAGTCACTCAAACTACTAACACCCATGAGATGCACACTAGAGAAAACAATTTAGAGTTCTGTGTTCCCTAGAAATTTCTAGAGTTTCTGAAAGCCCAGGCATTGGGGATTCCAGTTGTGGAATCCTCAGTGAGTCACAAACTGCAGAAGATAAGACACATGCAGAGGCTTTTGATCATGTTATCTCCCTCATGGTATATGTCATGTATCTGATTCAGCAAGGAAACAGAAAGACCAAAATTAAATAAACTAAACTTTTGAAACCTTGATTTGCTTGAAATACTTTTATTGCTAGCAGTCTTACTACTTGGTGATTCATTAACTCTAAAAACAAAACTAGGCCTTCACATTTCTCTGAGTTGGCTCCAAGACTGTGTGCATCCATGTACACACACACACACACACACACACACACACACACACACACACACACACCATTCAATGGATGCATTTATAGCCAGATCCTCTTATTATACCCTGTGTAGGATCTCCAACTTAAAGAGACTTTCAGGACTATCAAGTAGTTTCTGACTTCTGAGACTTTTTTGGCTGAAAACAATGCAATAAACCACAATTTCCTGTGCCTGACACTTCATCACATGGCATCGATGCAGTGACTACCCACAGAGTGCCAGATGGCTCTGAGACATCAATTGTTCAAAAATACTCTAAGCATGGGTGTTGCTCAACAATGTCTCAGCTGCTACCGGGGCAACAAGAAGTCCTGTAACTGTTTCGCTCTTGTGCTTTAACAACGGGCACAGACCGCAAGCCTCTCAGAGAGCTGTGCTTTCCTTAATTATGAAGTCTTCCACATAATTCTAAAAGCCTGCATCCAAAGACTAGTATCAAATATGTTTGTAGACAGAAAAGCAGGAGTGAAAAATCACCTCCTGCGTATCAACCAGAGTCATTCCGTTGCATCATTGAAAATGTTGACACTGCAACATATCCTTCAGGATCTCTACAGGATGCTAATCTTAAACCCAGTGTGGAGACAATATCTAGTAGTGAATCTTCCTGGGGGATAAAAGCAACTACAAACCTTTATAATAGTCTTCAGATTAGAAAGTCTGCTTCCACATAGAATTTATCCTGCTATGTTGTTCATTTCACACAGCACGAACCACAAATTTATCTCAGGAAATCACTAACTAAAGGTAAAAATCTTCTGAGCCTGTTACATTTTCTATCTAATAAGATTTGAAGTAAAGATAGATAGTCTCTGTTACACCACTCCTTACAAAAATGATTTTCATGTCCTTGGTGAGTGACCAAGAAACCTGGGGCAAAAATCAATACTGAATTTTCTGTACTCTTCCAAGGGAATAAATATCTAAGTCGAGGTTATCTCTTTTATTAAAAATGAGCTGCAAGGCCCATGTGACCATCTTCAGATACTGCCTCTGTGATTTCAGGATTATGATTACCACCACACACTAACGTTTCTGCCAAGGAATCTGACTTTACATCAGCTGAACTAGGAGAATGTCAACAAACATTTTTCTCAATGTGAACGGAAAAGGCACCTGAGTGAAACTGTACCAGAAACACTGCTGGAGGAGTGTCCAAACTGAAATGATCTGCCCCAGGTCTTCATTCACACTCACTTCGTTTTACAAGTTATAAGCCAATGCTGTGTATTATCATGGTCACCAGTTGCTAAAATGCAAATGGGTAGTTTTCCCTGGGATTCCCACTTTCTGTTTCTCATCTGCACAGCCCACTTTTGGCAAGTATTCCACTCTGCATTATTTCCTGAGGATGTGGGTATAACAGGGTGGAGTGGAAATCAAAACTTCCTATATGTCTCTGGTTTATGTGTTCTCTAGCTTAAGGGGGCAAAAAAATATATATATCTGAGTGGGGAAACATTCAAGATACAAAAGGGCAGGGATTTTCCCTGGAGATGAGAAAAATATTCCTCTACCTGGTTCAAGGACGTCAGAAAAAAGAACAAGTGTGATAATTTAGAGAGAAAATGGTGGCTCTTCCCAGATGAGAATAGAAGACAGAAAACAAATTTGGATATTTGTCCTTCCTCTGAGATATGAATCCAAAGAAATGGGAAGGCCACAAATGGGATCCGAAATATATCCCAGTGATTGCCCCTTCTCAGGAAATAACATAGTAGAAATGAAGTGAATTTGCAAACAGGGTCATCTTTCAGTGTCAGAGTGGAAAAGAAATTAAGTAGACCTTAAGCTCTAGGTGGTAGAGAATAAGAGTCTTTTGAGCTCTTCACTGCCTGGATCAGTAACCAAAGACTGAGAATGGTATAGATAGTAGCAGGTATTCATATACACAGGAGACTCAGTGGCATGATGGTTCACCTTGCTATTCCTTATGTCTTTTAAGCTTCAGCACAACAAGGAAAAAGAAGTATAATTTTATTGTAGTATAATCTGAATGGTTGGAAAAACAGAAAAATAATGTTATTTTTCTTATACACTTAATTCCATACTGAAAAATAATATTTATGTAATAATTTTTAATTTTTTTTATTATGAATCTCATTTTTTATCCATGAATCCCCTTGTTCAAATTATACTTAGAAGATTGCTTCTGGTAATTAGAAATAGATGGTTGGTTTATGACCTGTAGGCCTATTTGCAGTATATGCTCTTTCAATTTCATTTTTTCTTAGTTTGTATTTCTCCCATTTATTTATGCTTCCCAGTTTTTAGTGCACTCACTATTTAAGGAGGATGACAGTAGGGTAGTCTCCCTGTCCACCAATCTCGGTCTTTAATATGAACTCTCATCTATTGTATGCCAACAATACTAAATGATTTATAGGGCTCTCTCTCTTTGCAAATATATACAAAAAAATGAAGTTCAATATAATGCATTTTGTACAAACAGAAATCACAAACTTAGGGAAAATCAATAATTTAAGGCACAAATGAGAGAGAACAGCTTTTGAATATTTTCCCAATCTAAATCTCCAGCCCAAACTGGCCTGTGGACACAACCTCACTAATGTACTGTCCACTCTATCCAGCTGTCACCTCGAACCAAATTACTTTAGTGATACATCTAGACTCTTCCTATAAGTTGCCTGGTTCTAGTTATCACTTATTCAAATTATCTTTGAACAAAAACTGGAGAAAGCAAATGTCATCAATATCATTCGAGAAAAGTGTCTTTTCTCATATTTGTATACTTACACTGCTATGGTAAAACACTATGACCAAAGCAAGTTATAAAATAAGATATTTAATTAGAGGCTTGCTTAAAGTTTCAGAGGGTGAATCCATGATCATCATAATAGTAAACATGGTGTCAGGCAAGTAGATATGGCACTGGATCAGTAACTAAAAGGTTGAGTGACAGACCAAAGTGAGAAAGAGCAATACTGGGTCTGCCATGGGATTTTGAAACTTCAAATAAGAGCACACCTATTCTATCAAGGCCACATTTTCTAATCATTCCTAAGCAGTACCTATTTGGATAATCTTTTTATATACTATATAAAAATGTGTCTCTATCCTTCCTCACCTACTTAAGGTACCTTCTGATTGGCTTAATAAAAAACTGAATAGCCAACAGTTGGGCAATAAGAGAACAGATTGGAATTCTAGGCATAGAAAGGAACTCTGAGAAGAATCTGGGGTGTGCAGAGATAGGGGTGGGGAGTGAAGGGAGTTCACCACCCAGACTTAAGGTACTAAGGAGAGAAAACGAGCCATGTGACAGAATGTAGATTAATATAAATGAGTTAATTCAAGTTTTAAGAGATATTTTGGGACAAGCCTTACCTAAAGCAAACTTTCAAACTTAATAAGAAGTCTCTGTGTCATTCATTATTCAGGAGCTGTCTGTACATGAGAGACCCATTACAAGTACCACTAACTGAGGCAGGCCAATCTCAGTCAAATCTCCACAAGTAATCTTCCAGAAATATTTAAACTTTTCTTTTCCTTTAAATGCTAACCTATTATTCTTTCCCCTTCTTCAGTCAAGAGTAGTGGTTACCTCTATGTTCATTAACCCACCTCCTAGCCACTCCCTGTGATGGCATATTGTATATTTAATTAAAAATAGCCTAAAATATCAGAGGACAGAGCCACATCATGAAGGTCAGAGAGTGGTGACCCACACCTTTGATCTCAGCACTTGGGAGGCAGAGATCCCCTAAAGATGCTGTTGCTCCCAGACAGCAAGAAGTAATTTAAGAACACAATGTTCACATTCCCAAGAGGTAGGGTGGTTTTTGGTCTTTCCATGGATTATGAATAATTGTCATTATTTAGGATAATTGGTTACAAAATGTTATTGGTAATGGTTAAGAAAAAGCTGAGCAAGAGAGATTAGATTCAGCATTCTTGTTTGAAAAAAAAGAAAAAAGTAGATACAGACATGATAGGATAGAAGAGTAGCTTATTGAATCTATTCTTAGAAAAAAGAAAATATAGAAGTGCTAGGCTATAAGGGTAGGTTATTAAATCTAATTTTAAAAAGGGATCACTAATTTTAAATAATTTATATTAGAATGGATTTTTGTATATTGTATAAGATTGTATAAGATTAATTTTGTTACTATACATATATTTCTACTCTTGTTCAAGGTATTATATCTATGCAGAAAATATAGAAGTGCTAGGCTATAAGGGTAGGTTATTAAATCTAATTTTAAAAAGGGATCACTAATTTTAAATAATTTATATTAGAATGGATTTTTGTATATTGTATAAGATTGTATAAGATTAATTTTGTTACTATACATATATTTCTACTCTTGTTCAAGGTATTATATCTATGCAGGTCATCTAACAATTAAAATAAATTGCTAATTCTTGAAAATTCTTACCAACTAATCAGGACATAAATGCAAGTTAGTACTTAGTTATTATAATCAAACTTATATTAGAAATGTTTTCAAGGTCAAACAGAGGGATATCTTAAATATGTTTTCTTCAAATACTTCAGAGAACTACAGAACATGGCATTTATGATATTGTAATAACACAGGAACATCAGTTCTTTTTATTTTTATAACATTGAGACATGTCTGCTCCGGGCAACACCAATCTACTTTAGAGATGATGGGCATCAAAGAAACTCTATATGAAGTTGACTTTCTTTGTGGCAACAGTTTAGCCACTCAGCAAGAAAGTGCTCTTACCTCAACTGCTGACATATAGTGTTCAAAATGAACAACGAGGACACAGAAGAAAGAACTGCTGTGCCTTGCCAGGTCAAGGTAGGAAGGACTTTAAGAATATCCTGATTCACAGATAATTCTGTCAGATATGCTAGGCTAGGGCTGTAGGCAGAAAATAGATACCCCAAGGCTGCAGAGGAACCTTAGGTGACTGTCCAAGTGGCCAACTGTTTCTGTCATATTTTACATTTTTTGGAAGTCGCTTGATTGTACTTACTGTTTACTTAGTTAATATTATTTCCTTTTCTGGTCTCTGAGGGAGCTGAAGATGAGATAGTTGTATGTATAGTTTTCCTAGTTACATATTCAGAAAGAAATTTACTAAGAAGTGTAAAGTGTATAAGTTTGAAAGACATCAAAACAGTTTTCAGTTGGTAATACAAGTTAGATAGAAAGTGAGTTAGGTACAATACTTTGGAGTCATCAAAATAGGGTAAATAATGGAATATTTTCATTGATTTTTGCCAATTGTTAATGGAATGGACATTACTGATGTAATTATAGTTTGTATATATTGATATAGTTATTATACCTATTGTATATAGTTTTTCTTATAATAGTTATAACCTTTTTAATTTTTTACACAAAAAAGATATGTAATGACATATTGTACATTGAATAAAAAGTAATAAAAAATTAATTAAAAAATAGCCTGAAATATTAAATGACAGAACCACCCACAGAGCAAAGCCATGAAGGTCAGGGCTTTTTAATCCCTGCATTTAAAAAGTGCATTTAATCCCAGCACTTGGGAGACAGAGATCCTCTGGATCTCTGTGAGTTCAAGGCTGAACAGTACCAGGTGATGGTGGCATACACCTTTAATCCCAGCACTAGGAAAGTTGAACAAGAAATTGAGATAACTAGGCAGGGAAATAAATATAAGGGAATAGAAGACAGAATTATTTCCTTTGACTGTGTGCCTAGTCAGTCTGAGAACACATGGAGATAGAACTTACCACATTGGGCCTGAGGAGTTGGCTGGGTGAGAAATAGCTGTGATTTGTGCCTTTACTCTCAGATATTTCAGCTTTTCCCAATATCTGCCCCTGGGTTTTATTATAATACCAAATAGGATTTGTGCAATATCTCCCAAGTTCTCTTCTATCTCACATCCCAAATCCTAAGCCACTAAAGGATCTTCTTCTAGTGAAATATTTGTATCTGAAATATTAAACACATTTTCCCTTTTATAAGTACTTTCTACATTAAGATCAATTAGAAACATCACAGCTTAGTAGGAGAAAAGAAAGTATCCTCCTTGAACACTTTTCCTGAAAGTGACAGCCTTAAGGTGTTTATTATGGAGGTGGCATAGTCATATAACCAGGGAAGCTGTTTTAAAGCAGTGTTGCAATGAAAGGAAGAAACAGTATGAACACCACATAGCCGGACACAGAAATAAGACAGCTCACAAGGGAGCAGATCCTCAGAAAGATAGGCAGAAGCCATCTGTCATAGTCACTGAAGTAACAATGGTGTCTAATAAAGATATGGTGGATAAATCTCTCCCCAAATGTTGATTTGAATTGTACTGAATGGATAACTTATTAACTCAATGTTCCCATCCTATTTTAGAAGGCATATTTGTGACACAAGGAATATCTTAGTCAGTTTGAACTTCTGTGATGAAGGACAACAGTCTAGGTTCCTTAAGTGATAGATATTTGCTTCTCATGGCTCCAGAAGTGTGATATCAGGATCTCATTGTTGTGGATTCTGATAGGTGCCTTCTTGTCTACTCACATATATGTAACAACACTTAAGGAAAAAGAGGACATGGAGTTGAAAGTGATCAAGGAGAATATATCAAAGGGTTTGGAGGGAGGGAAAGAAAAAGGAAAATTATGTCATATAATAATCTCATATAATAAAAAAGTAAATATCAGTCAGATTGGAGAA
Source organism: Sigmodon hispidus (assembly GCA_004025045.1). Classification (NCBI taxonomy): domain Eukaryota; kingdom Metazoa; phylum Chordata; class Mammalia; order Rodentia; family Cricetidae; genus Sigmodon; species Sigmodon hispidus. The sequence continues at coordinate 53,742 of PVIH01012267.1, read as the reverse complement.
ATAGGTTTAGGTGACCTATTGCATAGGAAATGTTTCACTTTTAAGTGAAGGAAACTGAAAGTAATACAGCATATCCTGTTCCTCTTAAGGCATCCTAAGTTAAGCAGCACAGTGACCTGAGACTAGGTAAAACAAACAACTCAGAAGGAACTGGGCTGAACACACATTGTTGTCAGGACGCTTTGCACTCCAGGTACATTGTACTTACTCTACCATATAATGAACTTATTTTGTGTTCAATTTGTTCCCAGTTCAGGCTAGTTAGTTGGCTGGCTTATGTCTGTTGCTTCTTTTCTGTCACAGTATGTATAATTCATGCAGGAACTTACTGTACTGGCTGCTTTCTCCTGAATTCCTCAGCCTCAGTATGAAATTTAGTAAGTGCAGTTGCTCAACAAACATGAAAATGACTTTTCCTATTGTTAATGAATAATCTCATTATTCAAAAATTCAATAAACATTTTATAGATGTTCAAAGTTTCCAGTCACTTCACATCCATTGAGACATAGCTGGTAGCAAGATGTAGTTTGTTAAAGACAGTTTAGAGGACAGAAATCACTTTTGAAAGATAATCATGCCATAATATTAGTGTAATTAGTGTTATGGGCCATGGGTTAAGAACACTTCCTGCATTACTGGCATTCTATTTGGGATTCTTTCTGTTTGGCCTTTATTGACTCAGTACTTGGGGAAAACAGTACTTAGGATAAATATTGACAGTTTTAGAAAAAAAATTATACAAGCAATTTTAATAGCACAGGGACAGAATTTAAGCTGAGACCTTTTCATGTATTTTATTATCCCCAACTTTATTTTGTTTTTCTCTACTATTCAGCAACATAGTACATGTGTGTGCACATTGACACATGCATACAAACATACACACTCCCCCAAAAATAGTAGTTATATTACAAAGCAAATTGAAACACTTTCTTAAAAGAAAATAGTAATTTTTGTGAGACTAAAATACAACTATTTAAAACTAAAATTTTAAAATGTATTTAAATTAAATTATACGCTTAGGTTTGTCATGAAGAAACATGATGATTTATAGTGTAAAATTTTATCTTTTATAATATTTATTTGCCAGAATATAAAAAATTTATTTTATTTTTACATAATTCAGAGATGGATTAGACAGTAGAAAAAAATGGAATGTCCATGAAAAAGTAATATTATGATAAAGGGTAGAGGAATACAGATGTAAGTGAGAATACATGAACCTGGGAAACTGTATTCCAGCTTTACTCCCCGAGAATGCAGGAACAAAACAGGAAAGAAGGTGAGCATGCCCATAATTATAATGTAATGTCTGGGATTGGGAAAGACAATAACATAAACAAGGTCAAACTACAACTAACAAACAACAAACATAACGTGTAGCTTAAATATCTAGAATATTGGTAAGTGATTACATCAAGGCTGTTTATCTTGAATAATATGAATCCAAAACCTGAATGTTCTTAGCTAAAATATGAGATGGTAGTAATTTTAACTATCCAGTCTTCAACCCCATCAAAGACCTGAGAGGGAAAATGTATTACCTGAATAAGCTGGAAGCACAAGAAAGTATCTTCTAAAATTTAGCAGAGGACAGCAACAGTCAGCTGCCTGGACAGTCTCCCAAAGCTTTTCTGAAAAGTTGGAGCATCTATCTCTTTTGGCTACAGGCCTAGGATGTCTTACAAATCTTTTCAGAAGCAGAGCATTTTTTGGACCGTTTTATTCTGTCTTAGCAGGCTTCAGCAGTCTCTATCCTTCATCCTGCTCATCCACATTGTACAGTGTGCTTACTGACAGCAGTTGATGTAAGGGAAGTTCTTTGCCCAACAGGCCATTGTCCACCAAGGAAGACAAACTCCCTGTGAAGTGTTCTTAATGCCCAACAATATCTCAGGAAAGAAACAGTGTTACTAGGAGTTGTCGTGTATCTCATGGCCAAATTCTGAATAACAAAATGTTAAATGCTATATTCTCTAGGTCTAGGAAGTGGTTGAAGACTCTTATCTATCTTATATATTCTCCTATGTATCTGAGAAACCTAAACAACATGACTATTACATGGCAAACCTAAGTAACTGTGATCTGTAATTCTTATCATCCTAAAGACTGAAGCTTTCATTATAAAAATAGGCAATTTATAAATGGGTGTATAAATAAAATGTTTTTCAAATGTTATTCCCAAAGCACTTCACAGACTGAGGCAGAAGAACTGTTGAATCATAATAGCAAGAAGTAATTATAAAAAAGAAAGAAAGAAGAAAAACAGAAAAAGGAAAACTGGCTAGGATGACAGAATGGATAAGCAGATGAAGGCTCTTGCTGTGAATCTTGATAACCTGAGTTCTGACCCTGAAATCAATGTAAAGATGGAAGGAAAAAACTAATGACACAGAGTTGTCCTCTGTCCTCCACACATGCCCACTTCCACAGGACTTGTACTTATTAGACTAAGTACACCCTCTCACATTTAGTAGAAAGGCAAAGCACACCCAACCTGAAAACCACAACCACTGAACAGCTTGGGATCTGAAACAACTTGCACTGGCAACTTGGAGCCCACTACCTGCAGAGGAACACTCAGCCCAGTCTTGATATTAGGATGAGGAAATTGGAGTTGTCTGGAGTAGATGCTGAACTAAGCCACCTTGGGACCTTGGAACCTCTTGCCCTTGCTAGGAAGGAGATAAGGAGATGGGGAGAAGAGAGAGTGACTGGGAGGAGCAGAAGGAGGAAGGGAGTTTGAACAAGGGGTACATGGATAAAAATGAGACTTTATTCAAAAGCAAATAAAAAGTAAAAAAGAATGTGGTAAGAGAATCTGGGTCCATTTTTCTTTATATATTTGAACTATTTTTAAGCTATATGATAGTTTTAAAAGAAAATTAAAATTATATTAAACAAAAAAATGGGTCATGGGTGTATAGTTTCTAAATAATGACTTCAAGTATGACAATCATAGAAACATTAAACAAAGGCAAATGTATAGTACAAAATAACAACAGTATCTTAAATATATTTCATTATATAAAATATCTAATCAGAGTTATAAAAAAACATTTTATACAGATATAGAATATATGCATATATCATGTCTAGTATAATCATATATTATGACTAATATAATTAAACAGAGATAGAAATTGCATAGTGAGAATGACAATAATATGTCTATTATAAATTAATGTGCAAAATATTTTAAACAGAGGTAGAAGCCTGTGCAAAATATGGCAATTACAGGTTCAATTTTGTATCAATTACAAAATACCTTAGACAAATAAAACAATTTTAGATTTCAATTTTTATCAATTTACAAATTATCTCAATCAGACATATAAAATAATTTCACATTTGTATCAATTTACAAGCATTTATATCACTGCAAATTGTCTTTGACTTATATTTGGCTAATAATTGTTTATAGGTAGATACATTAATCTACCTATATCTGTCCTATCTACTCTCCTTTATCTTCTTTAAAAGGAATTCCTGAGTCTATATTATTGTTCTACCCTCAACCCGAATATAACTTATAACCACTCTATCAGATTGATAATTATCTATAACCCTTAGAGAACAAAACTTATTGGGAGAAGGGTTTAGTTTTTTATAAGGTTGCTTCTTACTGACTTGTGGGTGGATAGGTCTTAATGGACTGACTATAAACATCTATAACCATTCTCAGAACACTAGGTAAGGCCATCTGGAATTCTTGTTAAAGACGTGACATAAAGGATAATTATAGAAAGCTATCTTACAACCTTCCTGAGCAGTCTATATTTCAAAAGCAATCACTGAGTGGTGTACACCAGTTTTGTGTTGTTTGTTTTTTTAGTCGCAGACATGTAAAATCATTGTGGTGGGGCCCCATCTTTTTTCTGGATGCTTTGGAGATTGCTGGTATGAGAAATTGTTGTTTACAGTGGAAAACCTAAACATCATTAATATCAAATGAAGAATTTACGTTTTCAGGAGGAAATTGTATGCAAAGAAGGTTTTAAGGTTAAGAAAGAATAAATACTCAGAGAAATATGATTAGAAATAAAATTATAATAATATTGGTCCCTATTATTCTGGATGTCTTCTGTCACATAACAGGTGGCTTTTCTGATATAAGACAGACTCTTAAATTTTCCTTTACCAACATGCTTGGGTTTAGAGAAAGAGAAAGCCACTTACCAACTCCAAAGCCAGCTTGATTTATAATTAAATCAGGACCATAATTTTTGTTAAAGAGATAGAGATGTTAAGCAGTGAGAATTGAGAATTTAGCCTGTAGTGCTTATTAGTACCAATTGGCCTTATTTGCTTGTAATCCTTTCAAAATTAAAAATCTCCTTTCAGCTTTAGTCATCGAAGCATCCAGCATCCTTTCAATTTCTTGAAGATGGTTGTATGTATTCTGTAAAGACAAAAATGAAATTCTGCCCCAGCCTTGTTAAGTAAGTTTTCATTACCATGTATCTAATTATCATATAGATGGATGAGCCATTACTTCTTCTCTTCAGGGGGTGACTCCTTTTTGAATCAGATTTTTATTTCATTGGTATCAATATTTTGTTTCTTCTCCTGTAGAAACAAAAGAAAAACCACTTCCCCACCAAAACACATATGCCACTTCCATTCTGAGGTCAGCACATCCTTGAAGTAGACAGGTTGGTTTATCGCAGAAGTTTTTCTATTATCCAATGTCTCTCTGAAGCTGTTGTTCCTTTCTCATCAGCATTAAGAAAATTCAAGGTCAGTAAAGCATTATTCAATCTCTCCCTGGGTTTTTTTCATTTCTCTTTTCTGTTTATGAAGCATCTCTTTTTAGGTTCGATGAGATCTTTCCACACCTGCTTGTCCTGTAGTATTGTGCAGTATACCTATAATATGCTTTATAATATCCAAAAATCTGCTTCTTTTTTTGGTAAATGTATGCTGGAGCATTGTCAGTCTTAATTTGAACAGGAATTTCTATGATGATCATGATGTCCAAAAGGTGTGTAATTACAGTATCAGCCTTTTCAGAACTCAGAGCAGTTGCCCATTGCATTTCTGAGTAAGTGTTGATGGTATTATGTACATATTTTGTCTCTCCAAATTCTGCAAAGTAAAACACATCCATCTACCAGATCTCATTTCTCCATGTACCTTTAGCATTGTTTTCAGCAGGTAAAGATGGTTGGTTATAGAAGGAGCAAGTAGAACAATTCTGTAGAATTTTCTTGGCCTGATGCCAAGTGATGAGAATGTTCCTTTTTAATCCTTTGCTATTACCATGATGTCTCTTATGAAATTCTAGCATATTTCCTATTAATGACCAATCAATTTCATCATTATCTTGTGCTAGAGGATCTGGCAGACCCATGTGGTATCTGATATGTGTTATATGTATATAGAATGTATATATGTATATATATAATTATTTCTATTTGTAATGATATCCTGTAGTTGTATGAACAATGAGGCTAAATCCGTATCATCAAGAATGCAATCAGCAACTTCAATATGTAAAACAATTCCACACACTGAGTGTCAGTCACTATGTTAAGAGGTTCTACAAAGTACATTAATATCATAATAATAGGGTATAATTCTGGCTTCAGGACAGAATTATAACAGCTTTGAGCCACTTTACTTAAATTTTCTAATTTGTAAACTGCTTTTTCTAATTTGTTTGCATCAGTATAAAATGTAGGAGCTCCAGAAGTTGGTTTATCCCATACAGCACAAGGAAGAATCCAGTTAGTTTCTTTTATAAATTGAATTCTTTTGCTTTGAGGATAACTGTTATTAATCTCTCCCCAAAATTACTGCAAGCTTTTTGCCAAGGTTCACTGTCTGCCAATAATTGATCTATTTCTTTATTAGTTAAAGGTAAACCAATTTATGCTGGGTCCTTTCCTGTCAACTTATTAAGTCTTAATTTTCCTTTAAAAATCAAATAAGAAATCTTTTCCACATATGTTTTCAATTTTTTACTCAGCCTATGTGGCAGAAATACTTATCCTAATATAATACTCTTTCTTTGCATTATAGCTTCTGTAGGAGAATGCTCAGAGAACAAAATAACCAAAATAAAATCAAGGTCTAGATCCACTTAATTCACATGTGTACCCTGTAGTGTCTTTTTCACAAAAGCTAATTCTCAGCTTCATCAGAAAATTCTCTAGGACTATTTAAGTCCTTATCACCATCTAAAGTTTTGAATAAATTAACTCATGGATTCATGGATTTTTATTCCTATAATAAAGTGCATTTGAGAAATATCTACTAGCAGTTTTTGGAAATCATTAAGAGTTCTCAATATATCTCTCCTGGATTGCACCTTTTAGGGTATAATTTTTTGTAGACCTAAATTATATCTTAAATTATTAATAGAATCTTTGTATTTTTGGAGCAATTTGTAATCCCTAATCAGGCAAAATTTTCTTTACTTCTTCAAACATTCTTTCTAACATATTTATATTTGGGTCTGCCAATATCATCCATATAATGGTAAATGGAATGCAGTTGAGGTGGGGTTTGGCTATAGGATGTCCCTTTAGCTGTGTTTGCCTGTGGATTGCACTTGGGAGGCTTTCCCTGATTTTTTTGGTTTAGGCTAGAACAGGGTGAGTGGGGTGCCAGGGGCTGTGTGCCCAGACAGGCATCAGAGACCATGGTCTCCACTTGTCCTGGGGATTAGGGTGGAGCTCACCTCTTAGTCAGCTGTGGACCAGGAGGCTTCAGGGTCTCCAGTCATCCTTAAATAGTTGAAGAGTGCTGTGATTTTTAGTTTCTGTCAATTTCCTACTCATAAATTGCATATCACAAACTGACAAACTGACAGATTATTAGGAAGATGTACTGTTGACACTTTTATGGTTGATGGAAGCATTTGAGAGAGAGTGTTAAAGGGCTAAAAATAAAGAAAACTGAACTATTCAAGTTACTATATTACTGATAAGTTCCACATGCCATACTGGTCAGAATATATGGGAGATAAATTTGGAGACTTGAGAAAAGAGGGAATAAAGAAGCAACAATGGTATAGTACAAGAAAGCAAACCCTCAAAATTGTAGCACGCTAAAGCCAAAAAAAAAATATATAGAAATGTATGAGTCCAGAAAAAAAACAATGGTGGTAATTTATTAATTTAATTTTATATTAGACTACTTCAATATTTGTGTTATGACTTCTTTAGATAAAGTCAGATCTCATAATATCTCTGGCACAGATGACATGAGGGTCCCGATATATGGCTTTGAATGAACAAGTGTGGACAGGTTCTGGGAGTTGATAGATTAAGATCTAAGAAAGGGGAGTTAGAGAATGAATGCCACAAAGCTTTATAAATCACAATCCTAAATGCATGCCCCTCCACAACACAACTCTAGATCTTTTTAACAGGTGTAATTTCCAAGAACATTATACATATTTACCCTTATTTACACAGATAACTGAAGCTCTCAACCCTTATCCAAGAAGCTTCATTTAAAAGTTGATGGTGATTATAACAGGAATCCACAAATGGTCAAAGTGCAGAAATAAACTGACTTTCTGGTGCCCATTCACAGTTAATGCTTTTACAATGCAATCCCTACACTTCAGGCTCTAGAACTTTATAGAAGAGGAAGGGGGCTGTAAGAGCCAGAGGACCAGGATATCAGCTGAAAGATAGTCTCTAAAACAATGGACACAAAGTGGAAAATCAGCAAAGAGAGGTCAAGATTCATTGTATAAAAGTTCCAAAGAATCAATTAAAATATATTGTTAAGTACATATTAAATAAACTAAATGGTTTGTTGAATTTGTTCAGGGAGATCATAGTCTTAATTTTTCTTCAAAGGAACAGGGAAAGTACTCAGACCACACATTTCTTCCTCTTGAGAATTCTTAAATTTTAAACTTAAAGTAACTACTTCCCACACTGTAAAGGTTTCCAAGATCTGTGCACTCTTGTCCTTGAGGATACTCCATGAGTTTGTACTTTTTTCATGCCCTTGGGTTTTTTGAAGACAAGTGACACCAAAACCAAAATTGTATGAATCTTAAAAAACAAATAGAGGAAAGATTTTTTAAGACCACAAAGAAATACTTTTGTCTGGAAGTAACCATTGATAAGAAGGTAATGCATGAAATAGGCAAGGGAAATTGTACTGGGTGAGGGCTATATAGACTTCCTAGAGAAGAATACTAGATATATTAAACATCTACTCAAGGCCTCTGCCATTGACACTGTTGTCTTGGCTTTTATCTCTCTGCTAAGAGCTTTAGAGGCAAGAATGAGGAAGTGAAAGAGTGAAAAGAGGAAAGCATGCATATGACTTTTTGTCAGAAATGGGCACTTGATTCTGCTTCAGTCTCTCAGAAGTAAACCAGTTACCTCACAAAATCACTCCCCACCCCCTCAGAAACACAAATCTGAGATATTTTTAAAAGTGTCCTTGGATAAGTGTTGTCCCAGGAATCTCATCCACATTTAGCCTACACTTAACTAGCAGTTCTGAGGTAAATGGGAGAGCAAATGTCCTTCTGTTCTGTCAGGAAAAGTCTACCATCACAAAAACTGAAATAGAGGTATGCAGAGAGGAAGAAGGATGGGAAACCAAAGTTACCTCCCAGTGCAATGTTCAACCCAGCACTTATGCAATTTTTTTTATGCTCCACACAAGCATGCTAGAGCTGTTCTAAGAGTACAATCTAATCCTCTTGATCATTGGAAAACTGGCTCTTTCCTCTTCATCTTTCAATCTCTAAGAATTCAACCTTAGCAAGTTGCTGACTCATGGGTGGATTATGTCTATCACTGCCATAAGAGGGACAGGAAACAGGAGTGTAGAAGGATGACCCCAGCTAAGACTGAAAGTACCTGAACTGGTCTACCCCTGTAATCAAATTGATGACCACCCTAATTGTTATCATAGAAACTTCATTCAGCAACTGGTGAAAGCAGATGCAGACATCCACAGCTAAGCAATATACCAAGCTCCCAGTCTAGTCGAAGACAGAAAGGAAGAATCATATGAGCAAAGGGGTCAAGATTATGATGGGGAAACCCACAAAGAGAGCTGACCCAAGCTATTGGGAGCTCAATGACTCTGGACTAACAGCTAGAAAACCTACATGGGAGCAAACTAGACCCTGTGAATGTGAATGGTAGTTGTGTGGCTTGTTTAGTTAGTGGAACCTCTGGCAATGGGACAAGGATTTATCCCTAGTGCATGAACTGACTTTTTGGCGTCCATTCTCTATAGAGGGATATCTTGCTCAGCCTTGATACAAGAGAGAGAGGCTTGGTCCTGCCTCAACTTGATATACCAGACTTCATTGACTCCCCATGAGAGGCTTTATTCTCTCTGAGTAATAAATGGAGGGTTTGGGAGAAAGAAGTTAAGAGGTGATGGGAGGAGGTAAGAGAGGAGGAATTGTGGTTGGTATGTAAAATGAAATTAAAAACAATTTTTTTAAAAAAAATGGGAAAGCAGATACATGAATTAGAATTTTTAATATTTTTGTAAACTCAAAAAAAAAAAAAAGAAAGTTCCCACATAAGACACTGGGAAAGGTCTTTTAGTCCCGCCTGTAGTTACTTAGTTAGTTAGTTAGTTAGTTAGTTAGTTAGTTAGTTAGTTAGTGAACTCTTCTTCAGAGTCATATTGGTTTGTAGAAAAACATTTTTTAAAAAGTGCTGAGAAGATGTTATGGGTAGCAGCATTTGCCATATAAGCCTATGGACCTGTGTTTGGTGCTAAACCCATGAAAAAACCAGCAGTTGCAGTGGTGCACATCTCTAATAGCAGAGGAGAAGCAGAGGCAGGAAGATCACTGGAGCTTAGTAGTCAGCCAGTGTATCCAGTCAGCAAGTTTCAGGTTCAGAGAGATACCCTGGCCCAGAAAGTAAAACAGAAATCTTGTTCAGTTTCTTTTTCCTGTTGCTGTGATAAAATGCATGACTACAGCAACTTACAGGAGAAAAACAAAAATGAAAGGCTTTATTCTGATTTATAGTTCAAGGACGCAGTCCATTGTGAGGAGGAAATCAAGGCTTGAAGTTCACAGTCACATGACAACCAGAATCAGGAAGAGTGGTATTGAGAGGTGGGCCTAGTCAATGTAATTAAGTTGTGAGAATTTCATTCTTATTAATGAATCAATGTTGTGCATTAAAAGTAGATCAGATCTTCTAGGAATGGGATGGATCCCATGAGAATACATTTTATAGTGAGTTCAAATTTCTTAGCTCATTTTCTCTTTCTTTTTGTCTTGCCTTGTGACTCCAATGTACTCCTGATGTGTTGTCATCCAGACAATAACAGCATGCTATTTGGACTTTTGAGCTATCAGGATTTTGAGCTCAAACTCTCTTACCCTTATATATTACTCAACATCAGGCACCATGTTCTTTCTAATAGCACAAGACAATGACATTACTGCATTGTGTGCTATTCTACTCACTTTCCCCTCTAGATTTACTTTTAACTAATAAAGAATCATGGTAATACAATGATATGTGTATTCCTTGTGAAGTATTTAAATTGAGCTAATTAATAAATTACATCACATGTTTTGTGGTAAGAACAACTGGAACTAACTCTTGGCGATTTCTCAAGTACACAACAGCATATTTTTATCAATAGTTCTGGAGATCAAATCCAGGACTATCAGTAAAATTAGTCATGTGAGTCACATCCCTAGGCCTACAATACCACACTTTTATTAACTATCGTCTCCATGCCATACAATAGATCCTTTGAGCCTTTTCTTCCTGTCTAAGTGAAATGTTTCTTCCAGCATTTGCACTTGACATGAACTTGTTCTTCTCAATAAAACTGAATGAGAGAGATGGACCTTTTTTTAGCAGACTAGTGTCCCTCAAACCTATTTTACTCCTTGGACAGACTACCAAATGCTGAATCTACAACACCATGCCTGTCTTCTTCATAACAATTTTTATGCATAATAATACTTTGTGTTTTATTCAATGAAGCCAGGGCACTGGCTTTTTCATCTCCTGTAAAAACCCTGGAAGGGTCTCAATTTTGGGTGTATTACAAAATGAGTGAGTGGTAATTCTACAATATGCAAAGGATACTGGGCATGTTTAGCAGATAAGAAAGAAATCCTTCAGGTAATTCTAAGTAAGGCTGGTAGGCTACCTAACACAGTATCCCTGAGATGGTTATGACTCTACTCTGAAGTGGTAAGAAATTTATATTGTAGTTCATTATAAATCTATTTTCAGAAACAAAGGAATGTACATTCTTTTTTAATGCTTGCTTTTTATTTTATTTTTTGATGTTGAATTTTTTCTTTTTATTATGAATAAAGTCATATTTTTTCATATATCGCCTTGTTCAGACTCTCTTTTCCCTCCCACATTTCCCAGTCAGCCATTGAAAGCACACAGCTAGATAAAAACAAGGGTAGGTGTACATTCTTAATGTTCCTTAAAACATTTTTGGTATTTCAGAACATACAGGTTTTATCCATCGCACACTTCATTATCCAAAATTAGGTGGACATAAAAGCCATGTGCACAGATTGAGCTGTCTTAATTATTTCTTTATTTTGCATACTTTATTAAAGTTTAAGTTTTATGTGTGAATTATTATCTTGAATAATTCCAAGTAATATATGGTTATACTTCTGTTACTCTTGGTCTTCACTATATTTTTCCAGGCTCTTATCCTTTGTTCAAAGAATTGAAATAAAGGTTCACATAGTTTGCAAAAATAGCAAGAAACCTTATTTGAAACATGAAAATAGAAAAGATTAGAATAGACTGCAAAAGAGCAGTCTACTCAAAGGTGTTTACTGGTAAAGCATTGCCCTCTCATGTCCCCCTAACACTAGAGAAAAGGAAAAGACAAAGACTAAAGACAGCAATCAGTGGCAAGGACATAGAAAAGGGAGCACATTGCTGTTAGTGATGTGAGTTAGACAGTCAGTATGAAAACAATATGGACTTTTTCAATTCAAGATAAAATTACCATATTATCTGTTACTTTCTTGTTGCCTTCATAAAATACACTGACAAAGGTTACTTAAAGGAGAAAGGTTTATTTTAGCTCATGGTTTTTTTTTGGGGGGAGGTGCTATGCAGTCTATCATGGGCTGGGAAATTATCACAGTAAGACCATTGCATCCACAGCCTAGAAGCAGAAAAAGAATAGACAGTGGAACCAGGTTATAAAGCCTGAAAGCCTACCTCAGAATATCCTAACGTTAGTACTTTTTAAAGAGTCCAAATACATCTCAAACAACACTACCAGCTGGAGACTAAGTGCTGCAGCATATGAGCATATGGGGACCAATTCATATCCAAATCACAATGCAAATGATCCCTCATTTTATATATTGGAAAAAAATCAATGTGTGAGTGATATCTGCATATTTGTGTTTATTGAAGCACTATTCACAGTAGCCAAGTGAACAGAAATGCTCATCACAATGAAGATATGCCACCATACACAACAGAATGACATTTAGTCATAAAACAATAAAACCCAGATGTTTGAATCAGCATAGTGAAAGTAGAGGTAATTACATTTAGTAAAAATAAGACACAAAAAGGTAAGTTCTATATGAGTTAAATCATATAGAATGTCTAAAAATCTTGATTCCCAGTGGCAGGGAGAGCAGGGCCTATGGAGCAGTGGATTACTATTCCATGAGTGTGAAGCCTCCATGTGATAGTAGTAAGAAGTTTTTGTGTTATTACCCAATACAACAAATACTATTTCTCTGAAAATACTAGAAAAAAGAGTCTTGGGTTTTATTTTTATTTTATATACTAACTACAATTCTTTCTCCATTCTTTCCTCCCAGTAACCCCTTTTATTTTATATACTAACTACATTTCTTTCTCCCTCCCTTCCTCCCAGTAACCCCCAACCATCCCCTCCATTCCCCAGCCACTCCTCAGAAAGGGTAAGGCCTCCCATGGAGAGTCTGCAAAGTCTCTCATATCAAATCAAGGCAGGCCCTAGTCACCCTCAACATCAAGGCTGAGCAAGGTAAAAATTTCTCCATAGGGAATGGGCTCCAAAAAGCCAGTTCATGCACTAGGAACAAATCCTAGATCCACTGACAACTGATCAAGCTACATAACTGATACCCACATACAGAGGCTCCAGTTTAGTCTTATGTAGATTCCCCAGCTATTAGTCTAGAGTCCATGAGCTCTCACTAGCTCAGGTCAGCTCTCTGTGTGTTCCCATAATGATGTTGACACCCACCACATAATCCCTGAAAGGAGGAGTCTTAATACTTTCACCACAGAGAAAGGAGAAATATTTAAAGAGATAGATATGTTTAATCCTACTACAATGAATACATGTGCCAAAGTTTCTCATGGTACACCATTAATGTATCTTATAAGTCAATCTTAAAACTAAATTCAGTTTTTCAATGATTAGAGATATGTCGTAGAAAATTTATTTTTATGAGAAGGCTATTCTATTAATATAAATCCCAATATAAAGGAAATGGTCTAAAATTTGTTATTATCTTAGCACTTGTTCTTTGCTAGTCTGCTTTTCATTGTTTTATGACAAAATATTTGAATAGAATTGTGTTAAACTCAGACCCAGAAAGATAGACATGGTATGTACTCACTCATAAGTGGATTTTAGACATAATGTAAAGGATAACCAGGCTTCAATCCACAAACCCTGAGCAGCTAGGTAGCAGGAGGAACATAAGAGAAACATTCATGAATCCTCCTGAGAATGAGAAGTAGTGAAGCTCTCCTGAGTAAATTGGGATCATATGGCTGAGCAAGCAAGGGGAGGTGGGAAGAGATCATGAAAGAATGAGATGGTTGAGAGGAAGGAGCAATAGAGAGGGAGAACAAAGAAATAGATATCTTGATAGAGAGAACCACTGAGGGGTTAGAGAGAAACCTGGTGCTAAGAAAACCTCCCAGAAGCCACAAGGTGTCCCTGGCTGGGACTCCAAGCAATAGAGGAAAGGGTGCCTAAAGAGGATTTCCCCATAACCAAATGAATGAGTGCTCTAATTGTCATTACAGAACCTTCATCCAGCAACTGATGAAGGCAGAAGAAGAGATTCACAGCTAAGCCCTAGTTTGAACACCTAGTTCAGCTCAAGAGAGGGAGAGTATATGAGCAAAGGGATCAGGATCATGATGGGAAGACCCACAAAGATGGCTTACCCAAGCTATTTGGGAGGTCACTGACTCTGAAATAACCACTGAGGAATCTCCTTGAAAAGGAACTAAATCCTCCGAATGTAGACAACAGTTGAACAGCATGAGCAGTTTGTGGAGATTCTTGCAGTAAGAGCAGAGTTTATTTCTGATGAATGAACTGGCTTTTTAAAGCCCATTCCCTACAAAGGAACACTTTACTAAGTCTTGATATTGGGGTGGGGGGGGACTAGGACCTACCTCAACTGGATATCCCAAACAGAACTGACTCACCTTGGGATTCTTTGCCCTCCCTGGGAAATGGATGAGGGAATGAGGTGGAAGGGAAGGGAGGGAGGGGTAGCAGTGGAGAATATAAGAAAAAAACTTTTTAAATAAAAAAATTACATAAAAAGAGAATTGTTAAACTACTCTAAATATTTTCTTTAAAAATTATTCTGATCTAATTCAATGACCTAAAATTATTATAAGGGTTACATTAATTTTTCAGAATTCTTTTTAATGATAGTATGGTAATCTTCTTCATTATTTAAAGGAAAAAAAAAACTAAATTCAACTTAAACAAGGGGCTGACTGGGCCAGAACTTTATGATCAGACCCTGTAACCTTTGACAAGAGGAGATATAAAACGTTAACAGTGGGGGGTTGAAGAAATAGCCCAATGGTTATGAGTGCTTTCTGCTCTTGAAAAGACCTAAGGTCAGTTCCCAGCACCCATGTCAAGCACATCACAACTTGTCATTGTAGTAGGAGGGGATCCAATGCCCTCTCCTGGTCTCTTAGGACATTACACTCCTGTACAAAACGGTGCAGACTCCAGCCAAACATTACAGAGAGTAGGACAGACAGATACTGCATAAGAGGAGGAAAAAGGATTATAAGAGGCAGGGGGGTCAAAGATAGCATAAGAAAATCCACAGAATCAACTAACCTAGGCTCATAAGGGCTCACAGAGACTGAACTGACAACCAGGGAGCCTGCATGGAACTGACCTAGGCACTACACATATGTTAGTGTTGTGCAGCTTGGTCCTCTTGTGAGATGCCTTATAGCAGGAGCAGAGGCTGTCTCTAACTCTTTTACTGGCTTTTGGGGCCCTATTCTTCATAGTGGATTGCCTTGCACAGCCTTAATACATGGGGAGGTTTTGGTGTTACTGCAACTTGATATGCCATGTTTTGTTGGTATCCATGGGAAAGCTGCCATTTTCTGAACAGAAGCAGAGGAGAAATAGATTGCTTGAAGGGAATAAAGGTGGGGCTGGGGAAGAGGACCCAGGAGAATGGGGGAGGGGGGTGGAAACTGCAGCTGGGATCTAAAATAAATAAATATTTTAAATAAAAAATATTTTATAAAATGTAACTATAGAATGTTTAAATTAGTTGGACAAAATTCTGCCCCATTGAATTTTCTTTTCAGAAGTATTCCCTTGGGGCCTCTTTTCTTTTTTTCTTTAAAATGTAGCCACATTTTATGTTCTAAGATCAAACTCCCTCATGCTTGTTTCTCCCACTTTCCTTCCTTTCTCTCTCTTCTTCTCCCCCTTCCCCATCTCTGTCTGACTCTCTCAGGCAGCGCACCACATACAGTCTTCTTTGGAGTTCCATCATCAATGAACCATGGAACATTTGTTCTCAGTCACTTCCCTTTTTCACTTTTTAAAAAAAGAATATCACATCTGTTTCAACGTAATAAAATCAATGGAAATTTTAAGAAAATTTCTAGATGACTGTCCGTAGTAGACATTTTTAGAAAAAAATTAAGAAAACCTAAATGTATGTGTCTTCTCCCATTAGTTGCTCAGTTTCACCTCCACCCTGCATATATTATGGGGAGTTGTGAATCAAACAATGTCTGTAGCCTTTTTCCGCAATTACGTTGACTAGGTGGGAAACATGTAGAAATTTGTAATTGTTTAAAACAAATTGTTTCTGTCATAGAATATTTCAGATTTGTTCCTGCAGTAACAGGCTTCTTGCATGTAGGTGACATAAGCAGCATGCCACTGCCAAAATAAACCCATCGCCTTTTCACTACTTCACTGTTCTTCTGCCTTTTCTCTTTACAAAAGCACTGAAATGATGAGATAAGGAAATTCCCCTCTGACAGTGACACATCCTGGGTCAAGAAAAGCTACAAGGATTGATGTGCCCAAGGGACACACTCTAAAAGGTTACTGCTTACATAAGAGATACTTGGACTTTCTCTTTCCTACAAAATTCCCTGACAGCGCTGGGGAGGTCTCTCAGTCAAACAAGCACTTGCCTTACATGCTCAGTGACCTAAGTTTAATTCCTAGAGCTCACATGACAAAACTGGATATTCTGGGATGTGCTGCTTTCCCAACACTGGAAAGATAGTGACAGCGGATCCCTGAGGCCTATTCAGTGAGTGCCACTCCAGTAAGAAATCCTGTTCCAAAACTTACAAAGCAGACAGCACCTGATGGACACCCAAGATCAATCTATGTCTTACATGCACACACACACACACACACACACACACACACACACACACACACATGACCTTTTCTCTCTTCCCATTTCTATCCCAAGTTTTAAAGAACCAACCAATAACTAACTAAACCATGGTCCACCACATTTTTGTGACCTAACTATAAAAGGAGACACCATTGTATGGTTTAGTTGGGTGCTTTTAAAAAACAAACCACTTAAATGTATAATTTTATAAGAAAACAAAAATAAAACTAACATCTAAAGAAAAGAGAGGGCAAAGAACAAGGAAGAGGGGGAGAGAATCTCTTTAAAATACACAGATTGTAATATTCAACAGAGCAAGAGAAAATTAAAAAACAAAATACAAAACACTGGGAAAAATATACCATTTGAAAAATAATAGACCTGACTATGAAAAGCATTTCTGTAAAAGTCAGTCTACTAATTGAAAGGAACCAGCCCTTGGGATTCATTACAATCGGAAAACTGTTAAAAGGGAGGCATGCTTGCTTTCTTTTGAGCCTCAGCTACCATCTAAACAGACATCACACATCACTATGCCCTTGCCAAATGAGCAGCCTTCCCATTCGCACCCTAATAACTCAACAATGACCAACTGCCCTCCTCAAGAAAAACTTGAGCTATTTAAACTCGGTGTTAGACTTCCTGTTTCTACCATGGGATCCTGAATTCCTCTTTGATGTTTCCTGTCCAGAGAAGTGGTGATGGACATTATTTAGTAACTTAAGAAACTAGAAATAAAGATGATAATTAAATTAAATTAAAGAAGCCAGAAATAATGTCTCCACATACTACAATATCCATAGATAACAATCCCAGAATTATAAAAAGCCTCATCTTGCATTTCCTAAAGACATCTCCCATTTCAGGATAAATTGTGAATGACAGTAACTTAATAAACATAGACTCTCTTCATCACACCCCTTATTGGTACCCACCCAAACAGTGCTATCAGTGACACTGTTGGTATTTAATGTGCATCATTTGATAGGATAAAGGAATAGAGAAAATTACTGTGAGAGAGCATCAAATAAAGCTGGTGCCTTTTAGGTAGGGACTGAGACAAAATATAGGTGCTACCAACTTAGCAACAGGTGTAACTCAGTCACATTTAGCTCTCATCTTGCAAATTTTCTGAAAGATTCGATTAGTTTGTTTTTCTTTTTTCCAATTGCAACTTTTTTCATTATTAAACATTTTCTTTATAATTTTGATTAAAATTATGCTTTGATTTATAATCAAGAAACTAAACAGTAAGGCTAAAAGTAATTTTCAGAGCACTGCAGGGACATAGGTACTTGCAAGAATTTCAATTAGACCTTCAGCACCATGACATAGAGCCCTGCACAGGATAATGAGACCTCCATGAATGTCCCTGCAAACCTCAGTCAAACAGAATAGAATCTTAGTCAGAACCTGACAAAACAACTCACGAAAGAGTAGATTTTTTTCTAAGACCAGGATGCACACAGGTGGGAATACAGAAAATAGGTTCCTTCTGTTCAAATATATTAGGAGTTACTTCCTAATTTTAAAAAGAAAAAAAAAAGAAAAACCTTTTATTTTATGTATATCTCTATCAGGACAATTGTTTGGGCTTTTTTGTTTGTTTGTTTTCCAGGTGGAAAGTTTTATTGTGGGGGAAGGGAGAGAAGAAGAGAAGAAAGCAGCCTCATTAAGGGAGAGAGAAGCAGAGACAGAGACAAGAGACAGAGAGAACTGAGGTGCAGACTCAACCTCGTGGTAAGAGAGAGGAACAGAGAGAAAGGCCAATTGTTTGTTTTTATTAAATCCAGCATTGATTTGGGAATTAGTTTAAAGCTTTTAAATTAAAAAAATATATAAAAGTTTAAGGAAACTTTGGTGAATACCACACAAAAACAAATATTTCTTCAACACAGAATTCAACAACCAAGTATTATTTTCTAATTAATTGCACAAATATGATTGTCATATGTTTTAATAAAAATAATTATATTCCAAATAACATTCTTCAAACTGTGAGTCATAAAATACTTACCAAACATCCCATTTAATAGTTCTACAAAAATATTTCCCATTCATTTCTTAACCAAAGTTATGAGGAAATATATTAAATAAGATTAAGTTCAAGTGCTAAATAATTAACACAAGAGAAGAAAAATATTTACTTACTCTGTTTTATATGACTCTCAATACTTAATGCATTTAAATCTCAAACTCTAATTTTCTAATTATTAATATTATTAAATAAGCTTAACCTGACAACATAAATTCCCTTGTAAGTATTACAGCATTCTACTGTTTAAGACACATAATTCCTACTCTGATGTTTAGCCTTCATTTTTCTCCTACAATACTGATAGATATAGGAAATGAACAGTCTTCAATTATGACATATTTGAGTTTCATACAAAAAAATATAAATCTAAGTACTTTCTTCATAGTAGCTCCTACATAAGGATAGGATTTTCACACAGTTTAGGGAAGTTGCTAATTTGGATGCTTAATTCCAAAAGAAGCGGAAAGGAAGAGATTATTTTTGGCAAAAAAGAAGTAAAGTTCAAGACAGAGGTGAGAGTTCAGACCACATGCTAGCGCAAATAAGAGGTAGCAGAAACCCAGGAGTCCAAAGCATCCACTGTGGAAAACAGATAAGTGGAGTATATGTTAGAATCCCTCAGAGCACATGTTGATTGATACTTGTCATGAGTAATGTCATAGTAAAAGCACCAAGTAGAAAGGCTCTGCTAAGAAATTGGTGTGCTACAGAAAAGAGAAGAAAAACTAAAGACTCACTCTTGAGAAGTCCCAATGCCCAAGATGGGGGAAGAAAAAGAGGTACTGGTGTTGGTGATTTTGAAGATTCTGTGGTGCTCCACAGAAGACATCAGGTTTTTCAAAGAAGAAGTTTCAACTAGGTCCTATGAACAACCCGAGGGGAGGAGACTTTCAAAAGGCCATGGTTTTTGCTGAAAACATGTTACTAAATCACTGACAATCAACATTGGACCTTTAGTTTCATAAGGCTGATTTAATTTCAAAATTTACAAACAGAACACATGGTGAAAAAATGAAAACATGACTATAAGAATCATTAGAAGAGGTAGTCATGAAATGGAAGGAAATGCATTCAAAGTTTGTTTAAACAAGCATAAGCAACCAAAGAAGAGAGTTTGGATTGTTGAAGTGACCTTCATGTATGACTAGTGTTAGGAAAGGCCATAAAAGAAATGTTTGAACCCGAAGAAAAGAAGGAGTGCAGTATGTGGGAGTAAAGTCTGAAAAGCCATGGCCAAGGATGGTTCAATGCCAGGAAATAGTAGCTTTAGAGAATACAATAGACATAATGGCAGTTAGCACTTACTGTAAAATGATTTTGTACAAAGAATTCTTCTATGTATTCTGTACACAATGCCACCCTCAATGTCATATAGCTCTTACACAGTGGGATTTCTCATTCCCACTTTAGCTATAAGAAAACAAGAACCAAAAGAAATTTAGTAAATTGCCAAGACCACCCAGAAAACATGAGGCTATGTTCAAACACAGACTCATCCAATTTCAAGCTCAACCAATGAAAATTTTTATTTCATATAAATTCTTCAAGGTCAGAAAGCAGAAGGTAAGAAATATAATTCTGGTTCTCAAGGACTTAAAAGTAATCAACAAATTGTCATACACTGGTATCTGAGTTAGGGATTCCATTGCTGAGACCAAACACCATGACCAAAAAGCAAGTTAAGGAGGAAAGGGTTTATTTGACTTACATTTGAGCATTGTTGTTCATCACTGAAGGAAGTCAAGACATAAACTCAAATAGGGCAGGATCCTGGAAGCAGGAGCTGATGCAGAAACCATGGAAAGAGGCTGCTTATTGGATTGCTTCCTTGGCTTGCTCAGACTTCTTTCATACAACTTGGGACCATCAGTCCAGAGATGACACCACCCACCATGGGCTGAGACCTCCTCCATTAATAACGAATTGAGAAAATACCTTACAATTGAATCTCAGAGAAGCATTTTCTCAACTGAAGCTCTTTCTTGTCTGATGACTCTAGTTTGTGTCCGATTGATAAACAAAACCAGCCAGGACACAGGGACTTAAAAGTAATCAAGAAATTCACATACATTGGATGTGCATAGCATCTTATTCTAAAATTATAACTCATACAATATTTGCTGAACATATTGTTGAGGAGTTATTAAATTATTAAGGCAGAAGTAAGTAGAGTACTTTAGCAATACTAACTGCCCAAAATAGTGTGTTTCATTGTAATATTTCACATCCATATTACATACTTTGGTCACATTCACACTCTGTATCATCTATTACCCCATGACACATATATGCCATATTTTATTTATCTACTCATTGACCTAGGTAGATTCCATAATTTGACTATTGCAAATAGCACCATAACAATCATAGAGATACAGGTATCTCTAGTGTGTGCTGCCCTTGATTCCTTAGATATGTACCTAGGAGAAAAATAAGTGGATTATTCTCTTTTTTAGATCTTTAAGGAACATTTATGCTAATTTCCAAGTGGCTATACTATTCTGCATTCCCATAAACAGAATCCTCTGTTACATTGTTTGAATCTGTTAAGTTGGCTTTTCTTGATGACAATCTCCAATGGGAGACATTCATGATTCCCTTGGGTAGAGTATACCAGGAAATAACACTGTACAGTCAAACAGCAAATAGTAGAAACCTTACATATGCCATCTGTTTCCCTGTTCATACATGTTTAAGATAAACTTTAACTTTTAAATTATACATAATAATAAATTTGGAACAGTAACTAATAGGAAACCAAACTGAATATGATAGCTCACACCTGTGATTTCAACACTTGGGAAATGGGGGCAGAATGAATGAGGGTCAAGGTGACCCTCAGCTACATAGCAAATTCTAGTCCAAACTGTGTAATGTATCTCAAAAAAATTAAAAATTAAGACAACCCCACCAATATAGTACAATAAATTTCTCTAAAAATGACTCACTTTATGATTTAGTACTGCAGTTTATTGCAGGTAACTGGAACTCCAGAAGGATACACCACAGAGTAAAGGGAGAACACTTGTTTAAAATTCATTCAGTAAATTACTTCCAGGAATAACAATAAAAGTAACTCTTCCACCATGTCATCTCTCTGTGGCTATTGGGGTAGTATGTAATCCCTTCTTTATCTTGTTTCCAGTTACACATGAGCCCAAACCCAGTGAAAATCCAGAGGAGCAAATGTGGAAAGGGGGCATCATCAGTCAATGATCACATTGTGTTTCTCATCTCCCTATGTTTTACTGACTTGTAATCTATTTAGAATTATCTCCACACTTCCTGGCTTTGTCTCCTCTGACAGATGCTAAGCCTTTTACACATCTTTTAAATTCTGGGACTTCCACTGCTGATTCCCTTCATGCTCTTCCTAAAGGAATCCGTCCCCTCTAATGACATGAATATCTTTGCTCATAGACATTCCTTCGGCCTCTACTGAGTTCATTTATCTGTGTAAGTCTAAACCCACTGGGTATTCTACACAGGTGCACCAGCATGTTCTCAACAGTTGTCATAACAGAAAAGTGGCCATTGATTATTTTCTTTATTCATATTTTGTTTACCTTCAAGTCAATCAATGGACTCAGTAAATTCTACTTCCAAAAATTTTTAAACACCCTTGTCCTCTTCACCGTCTTGATCTGTGTTATCTAGGAGATGGATTACTTCTTGCATAGAGCACTTTTTAACAGAAAAGTCCAGTTTCTCTGCTTCCAATATCACTCACTTCAAGTGTGATTTCACTTCTAAAATTCAAATTTGACCATGTTACTTATTCATAATATCCACAAAGTCTTCCTATTGTTCTGTGAGAAAATGCCCATTCTTGAAGGATACTAGGCAGTGACGTTATATAAGATTGTGATATACCTCTATATCCTAGTTATTGATTATTTTTCAATTTATAGTCTGGGTCCCAACATAAAAAAAAAATAGCATGTGTTTCTAGCATTTGCTAATGACCTTTTCAGGACCCAAAATACAGTTATTCACACAGCACAGTTGCCTTCTCCAAGATGTCACATCTTATTCCACAGTCTAGCTTGAGTGTCTCTCCAAATTGATGTGAGATGTCTTTCTTTAGCTGTGAATATGCTTTATTATTGGTTAATAAAGGAATTGTTTTGGCTGTGGCAAAGTAGCTTAGCAGCAGACAGAAATTCAAAGCATAGATAAAGGAGAAGGAGGAAAGAGTCAGGGGATGCTGCAAGCTGCCACACAAGAAAGCAAGATATAGAAGTACAGTACTGGTAAAGCCACCAGCCATGTGGCAAAACATACATTAATAGAAATGAACTGAGTTAAGATGCAAGAGCTAGTTAGTAATAGTTCTGAGAGATAAGACAAAGAATTTATAATTAATATAAGCCTTAGTGTGATTACTGGGGGCTAAGTGTCTGCAGAACTGCCAGTCCAGATCTTGGTCCAGATGAGCAAGAAATATCTGTCTACACCAACATCCTCTTACAGTCTATAATCTGTTAACCACATCTTTCTTTAATGGTGATCAGTAATTTTATCACTATGACTAGAATTTTAGCCCCTTAAAGGAAACACTAAAAATTATTGTTAAAGAACATGATTTGGAATGAAATAACTGTATGTTTAAATCCTGAAAATATTTTTAATTGTATTATATGCACAGAAAGTCAGTCAAAGTCATCCCTTTGAACTCTAAAATGTACATCTACAAAACAAATTCAATTATACCTTCTATTTAGAATATATTTGTATTAAAATAAAATGTGTAGAAAGGTCTTGACATACTATCTTGAATATGATCAGATAATATAGTATTGCTTCATTTTGTCAAATATGTACTTCCTACTATGTAGCAGAGGTTTTTTTAATTCATGTGCACTAGCTACCATTGCTCCTTTGTTGGTGACAGTGTCTGATGAAGTCACAGAATGGAAGCAGACAGAGAGGCATGGGAGCTTTCTAAATCCTAATGCACTTTACTGATAGTGGAAGTGCTGAGAGACTGCAGACATTATCAAGAAGCTATGCAAAGTCCCAAGGTCATCTCTAAAGCATACATTCTGATAAAGAATTGTGCTTTTATCCCCTAATAGTTCACTCCAAGCTCAGTGCCTCTAAAATCAGCACACACAAAAAATCTATATCCTTTCAAATGAAACTTGGTCCTTTCCAGGGATAAGAATCACAATCCCTCAAATACAGCCTTTGCTTCTAACTCTGACATATTGTCCTGGGGTCTGTAAGCCAGACACAGCATCCTTATACACTTGATGTGATCTCTATGCTCATCCTTTACCCTTAGTCAACTTCCAAAATGACTCTGGATCCTACTGACATCTGGTACTAAGGATAACAAATAAAAAAAGATGAAGATAGCTATTCTAAACAAGCCCAAAGTACATTATAAAATAAAATGTAGGTCAACCCCAGCTCTCTTTATCCATAGATAAGGAAATGCAAAATGTTAGAATGCTGAGCAGAAGCGCTGCTTAGAAATAACGAAAAGTCTTCTCATTTCAGGTCTTTGCTGCTTCAAATTAGCTCAATCTTTGTGAAGGACAATGAAGCTGATTGTAAAAAGATAAAAAATAAATAAATACAGGCATAATATTGCCCAGTGTAGTTTCTATGTCTTAATAGAAAAATGTCTTTAAAATGTCTATTCATAGACCTACAAGTTGAAGTCTTTTCACAGAAGATGTGACTGAAGGTGTAAGTTAATTGGCTTCACAGTTTTGTAACTAAGGTATAAAATTTGCTCAGAGATGATGTCTTTTATTGTCTACATATAATAGGAATCCAAATTTGGCCTCTCTAAAAGTAAAGTAATTTATATGAATGACTTTTTTAATTCCTCTGAATAAAAGTTTGGATATGAAATAGTTTTTAATGGCTCATGTGTTGAGAACTTGTGTGGTAGGAATGTTCTCTGTGTACTGTAAATAAAGAACTGTTTTGGCCTGTGTAGAGCACTGTAGAAGTGGGTGGAGAATCAGAGCACAAGCAGGTAGGAAGAAGGGTGGAGTTTGCCAGTCACCATCCGTCCCTGAAGAAGCAGCATGTAGGAGAAACAGGTGAGCCATGGGCTGTGGCCACGTGGTGGGAAGATTAATGGAAATGGGTTGAATTAAGATGAAAGAGCTAGCTAGTAATGTGCTTCAGACATCGGTCAAACAGTGTTAAGTATATAAGTGTGTGATTCATTTCTTTGGGGGACAAAAGCCGCTGCACGCGCCAGGTTACAAACTCCGGGCACAAACCTCCCATACCCAAAACGGGGTCAGGGAAAACTTACTACAACAGATGGCTTCCCAACGTTGGGCATGAACACCCACATAAAGCCTGAGAAAGTTTAAAACTGTTTTTTGAATTGCATATTTGAATTGATTTATGGTACAGAGACAGCGTGGTGTTCAGGCAGGAATTTAAAAATGGCGCATGCGCGGCACACAGCTTAAACTCATACATTTCGTGACAGGATTGGCACAAGTGTGACTGATTTAAGGTTTCTGCTTATACTGAACAGAAAGGAAATAGTTTAAAAAGGTTTTTCTCATAGCAGCATTTCCTGAATTCGTGCTCTTTGCTGACAGCGGCAGAGTGGCAGCGGGTTCCTCCACCATAGTGAAACATGGCCAAAAGGGGCAGAGTCAGCAATTAAAGTGATACTGACATTTTAAAAGCTCTTTGGGTTAGAAAATGAGTAAGGATTCTCAATAAAACAGATTTAGACTCTCAAAACCTCTAAACAGGGTACAATGTATGTAAAATGCACATAAGCTTCAGAGAGAGAGAGAGAAAGAAAAAAAAGAGGGTAAAGAAACCCTTTAAGAAAGAGAAATAAGGAAATAAAGATAAAAAAGCCATGAAAGATGGCAGATAAGCAGAGAGTCTGGATTATGGTTATTGCGTTTTGTCTTAATTTTTTAACTTTTAATGAGCTAATTGCAGAGAGACAATTTATTGCTAAGGCTGCTAAGTTAAACCAATACTTATATTTTAAAGATGTCTTGACTTTAAAAATCTGTTTATAAGAATATGTTACTTGGGAAAAGAGTTTCTGCTTTTATCTCCACAGAAGATCAAAACCTGTGGATTGGTTCTAGGCAAATGTGGTTCCATCTACCAAGGCCACCTGAATGAACATTCTCAGCTTCCAAGAAGCCAGTTAAGATGATCCAGCTTCAAAACCCCATGAGATTGTCATCGTCCTTTGACATCAGGAAGTAGTAAAAGAAAGAAAGCTTCGTCCAATTTCCCAAAAATATTACTTATTAATGTTTGTTTTCATTATAAATGGTTAATGGTCATAGTCAATTTCTTTAAAAAAAATTGGGGGAGGGGGATATGATATAGGAATGATTAGGAAAGATAAGTGGATTTTGGTTTATTGATACAAACTTAAGGTCAATTTTGTTATGTTGTATGTATTTTTCTACTCTTGATTAAGGTATGATGCTAATGTAACTCATTTAAAATTGTAATGTGTAATTGAGAAATGCAGATTAATAGTCATCTATGATAAGCAAACTTATAGTCATGTTAGTTAGGTTTTTGTAGGTATACAAAGATATATTTCAATTAGATAGGTAGTCTTCAAACACTTCAAAGAAATGCAGAATATGGCATTTAAGATATTTTAAAAACTCAGACTTTTTTGAACAGTGAGACAGGTCTGTTCCTGGCAGCATCAATGTATTTCAGGAAAAGGATGGGCATTGAAGAAACTTCATGTGGAATTTACTTTGTGGCAACAGTTAGCCACTGGACAAGAAACTGTTCTGGTATTGACTGCTTGATAGTATGCTGTATAAACTGGACATGCAGGTTCCATAGGAAAGTGACCTCTGAATTTTGGCAGAACAAGCCGAGATGGTCCTTCAGGTTCCTGCTTTGCAGAAAACATTGCCAGACATTCTTCAGGACACAAGGAGAAGCAACTGATGGACTGTGTCAGATTTCCTGCATCATTGAAAGATTTGCCAGAGACTTTGGGCCTATAGGCTGAAGATAGATGCCCCAACATTACAAAGGAACTTTGGGTGACTGTCCAGGCAGACAGGTGTCATCTCTGTCATTTTCTAGATTCTGGAAGCTGCTTGCACTTCCTGTTTATTTGCATAATATTATATCCTTCTGTGGTCTTTGATGTGGTTGAAGGTTTAATGATTGTAGGTATAGTTCTTTTTAGTTTAAAAGGTATATTAGATATGAAACTTTAGACTCACAATGATAAGGTAGATAATGGAATATTCTCTTTAATTTTGGAATACAAATAGAACAAATAGACTGGATATTGTGACTGTAATTTCTGCTTGAGAGCTGTTCTGTTGTTTGTAATTTTGCTATATGGAAATTAAAACCTTCCTTTTTAATTAGACAGAAAAGAGGAGATGTGGTAGGAATGTTCTCTGTGTACTGTGAATAAAGAACTGTTTTGGCCTGTGTAGAGCACCATAGAAGTGGGTGGAGAATCAGAACACAAGCAGGTAGGAAGAAGGGTGGAGTTTTCCAGTCTCGATCCGTCCCCTGAAGAAGGAGCATGTAGGAATTCAGGTGAGCCACAGGCTGCAAGCCACGTGGTGGGTAGATTCATGGAAATGGGTTGATTTAAGATGAAAGAGCTAGCTAGTAATGTGCTTAAGACATGGGCCAAACAGTGTTAAAGTATATAAGCATGTGATTTCATTTCTTTTGGGGGACAAAAGCCGCGGGCGCGCGAACAAGGGTCCAAACCACTGGCGCCACGCACGCGCCAGGTTGCAAACCTCCTGGACCCAAAACGGACTGGGGAAAACATTTTACAACAAACTTGGGCTTTGATGTAGCAGTGTTCAGTGGTGGAGCCTTAGAAGGTGATTAAATCACAAGGGTCTAGTTATAACCTCATGACTAGATGAATCCATTGATTAGTTCATAACTAAATGGATAATCTAAAAGAAATGCCCAGTGCTCTTTTAAATAGGGAAAAAGACTGAGGTCCTGTGTCAGCCCATATTTATACTGGTGATCAGTTCAAGTCATTGTTAACAACTATGTGAAATATATCTCTAGTAGAAATGAAAATTGCAAAAGGCTGTAAATAGATCAATCAAATGATTTTGTATAAATGAAATATACAATTTACAATTTTTATAATGCACATACATAATAACCCACACACACAAAAAGAAAGTGATGTCCACAAGAGGTAGGCTAAGGAGAGCATGTCTTTGAGGCCTCCCTCTCTCTCTCTCCCTCTCTCTCTCTTTCTCCTCCCCCCTACCTTCTCTCTCTCCCTCTAGTTCTCTATCACTCTATAAATAAATCAGTTTTATATCATTACATTCTCCCTCCTATGATGTATTGACTGACTAGCTCAGCAAAAACATAAAGCCAAATGACTATGGTCTGATAATTCTAAAACAATGAACAAAATTAAATAAGCCTTTGCTTCTTTATAGTCATTTATTTTATTTTTTTAAGTTTTATTTAAAGAATTATTATCATACAATATAATTTGATAATATTCTTTTCTATATCCTTATTCCTCCAAAATTCTCCCTACCCACTCAACCTTGTTTTTCCTTTCTCTTTCAAAAAGCCATACAAACTAAAAAGAAAATCAATAAGACCAAATAATAATGATAATAATAATAATACCAAAACAAAAGGACACCCCCCAAAATAAATTATATGAGAACCATTAGCCAGCTCTTTAGTGGGCATGCGGCCTGGCCTTGAGTGTGGATGATATACTCAGTAACATGCTATTGGAGAAAACTGGTTTCTTTTCCCAACAGATACCAACTACAAATGTTTTTTGGTTATGGGTAAGACTTTATATCCACTTTCCCTTCTCATAGCTAGGATCTTGTCTGGATTGATGTGTGTGGGACTTGTGCATGCTATCCCAAGCTCTGTAAGTTCATATGTATATCAGTTGTATTTTAGGAGTCATTACTACCTTTGGTTCTTATAATCTTTCTGCATTCTCTTCCTCATAAATTTCTGAGGGGGACACTGATGAAGACATCCAGCTATAAACCCTACAACCTACAGTTATTTATTTTGTAGTTTGTCACAGTGACAGAAAGCTGACTCATAAAATGAATGAAGTTTGCTTTTTTATTTATCCTTTCAATCTAAATTCCACTTAGTAATAATGTTCACATAAATCTTGAATACACTAACATAGCTAAAATGTCATAATTTCTACATATAATTAGTATAATGTTAATTAGTGAGATATTTTGTGTTTTACAACAAGGTTTTGAAATACAGTTTGGATTTTTAGTGTAGTTTATACAGAGTGTATAATATTGAGCATGGCACGTGCAAGAGGCCATGGCATTGGACCATATTGTATTTGTCACAGACACAGCACCAAGGTGAAGTGGAAAGATGAAAGTGAGAAGTCATACAGATCAGAGTTCAAACTCCAGCCTCTCACTGAAGCATGGTGGATACTAGGTAAAACACCCACATTTTTACCTGGAGGACCACTGAGAACCTTAGATTTTTATGCATAAAAGTGGAATGACAATACCTGCCTTGGAAAGCTGTTGTGAAAACAGTAGACATATCAATAAACACGAGGCACATCTTCCCCCTTGAGTCTTTACATGTGTTTCTATGCCTGTTTCTTCAAAGTGTTGATGCTGGCTTCATCTTTACTTCCGCACTTGATATAATGGTAGACAAAGAATAAATGTTTGCAAAAATAATGGTCATATGTTATTTTTGTGGCTATACCCACTTGTGATTTGTATTTTATATTAATAAATCAACATTAAAACACTTTGGCAAAGCTTGCCAGTTGTAGAAGTACTGGCAGTATGGTGGGTGGTCCAGCAGAGACATGACCCAAGGCTGGAGTTTGGATACTCAAGGGACAGTCTGTTAAATTATAGGAAATGAGGCAGCATCAGAAATGAAACAAACCAGGAAAGATTTGCCACAGACATCTCTGACACAAGAGCACAGCAAATGTTATAACTCATTTCCAAGTGTAATTTTCCATTACTTTGGATAAATTTGACAAGTGTTAATGAAATGAGGATGTATCTCCATTAAGAAAAAAATCAAGAACCACATTCTTCCTGATTCACAAAAGCTCAACTTTAGTTGAAAACATTTTCCTCTATTGGTGAGTACACCAAAGAACAAATACAGGACTGAGGATGTAACTCAATAGTAGAATGCTTTCCCATTATGTACAGAGCTCCAGGTTCAGTCAACTAACAACAACAAAAAGAAGTATTAATTCATTAGCAAAAGTAGAAATATTGAGTAATATGCCACAATGTAAAGATGCCTGGTTAACAAGTCATGTCTCCAGGGAAACAAAATAAATGTATATTTAACCTTTTCTTCAATAACATTTGCTTTCTAGTCACATTTTTAGTAGTATGTTCACCTCAGGTTATTTATGTGACCAACAATATAAAATGTTGACATTTTAAATAGTTTTCATTGCATCTGTTACTTATTTGTTATTGGGTGCTGGTGGTATATGTGTGCGCATGAGCAGGAGCATTCCCAGGTGTCCATATGGAAGTCAGAGGCAACTTTCAGGAGTAAATTGATCTCATTATGGGATTCTAGGTATCAAACTCAGGTTGCCCTCAAACCATCTCACTGGACCAGGCCCTCATATTTTTAAGTGGTGCTTTGAGTCACACCTTGTTGTAGTAAGTTTTCCTGGGCCCATTTGGGCCCGGAGGTTTTGTACCTGGCCCGAGGCAGAGGTTTGGAACCTGGCCCGCAGAGGCTTTTGTCCCCCAAAGAAAGAAATCAGACACTTATATACTTTATACTGTTTGGCCCATGTCTTAAGCACATTACTAGCTAGCTCTTTCATCTTAATTCAACCCATTTCCATTAATCTGCCCACCACATGGCTTGCAGCCTGTGGC
This sequence comes from Sigmodon hispidus, assembly GCA_004025045.1. NCBI lineage: Eukaryota > Metazoa > Chordata > Mammalia > Rodentia > Cricetidae > Sigmodon > Sigmodon hispidus. The sequence continues at coordinate 23,200 of PVIH01012267.1, read as the reverse complement.
TCACCTGTACCTCTTACATATCTGTTCCTCTTTCCTCTTGGGGGTCGGATGGAGACTGACTAACTCCACCCTTCTCCTACCTGCCTTCCCTCTGATTCTCTACCCACTTCTACGGTGCTGTGCATAGGCCAAAGCAGTCCTTTATTTACAGCATACAGAGAACATTCCACCATACTTCCTCTTTTATGACTAATCAAAAAGGAAGGTTTCCATTTCCATATAGCAAAATTACAACAGAACAGTTCTCAAGCAGAAATTACAGTCACAATATCCAGTCTATTTGTATTCCAAAATTAAAGAGAATATTCCATTATCTACCTTATCATTGTGAGTCTAAAGTTTCATATCTAATATACCTTTTAAACTAAAAAGAACTATACCTACAATCATTAAACCTTCAACCACATCAAAGACTACAGAAGGATATAATATTATGCAAATAAACAGGAAGTGCAAGCAGCTTCCAGAATCTAGAAAATGACAGAGATGACACCTGTGCCTGGACAGTCACCCAAAGTTCCTTTGTAACGTTGAGGCACCATCTTCAGCCTATATGGCCCAAAGTCTCTGGCATACTTTTCAGTGATGCAGAAAATCTGACACAGTCCATCAGTTGCTTCTCCTTGTGTCCTGAAGAATGCCTGGCAGTGTTTTCTACAGAGCAGGAACCTGAATGACCATTTTGGCTTCTCCTGCCAACATTCAGAGGTCACTTTCCTATGGAACCTGCATGTCCAGTTTATACAGCATACTATCAAGCAGTCAATAACAGAACAGTTTCTTGTCCAGTGGCTAACTGTTACCACAAAATAAATTCCACATGAAGTTTCTTCAATGCCCATCATTTTCCTGAAATATATTGGTGCTGCCAGGAGCAGACCTGTCTCAATGTCCAGAAAAGTCTAAGTTCTTAAAAATATTTTAAATGCCATATTCTGCATGTCTTTGAAGTATTTGAAGGCTACCTATCTAATTGAAATATATCTTTGTATATCTACAAAAACCTAACTAACATGACTATAAGTTTGGCTATCATAGATGACTATTAGTCTGCATTTCTCAATTACACATTACAATTTTAAATGAGTTACATCAGCATCACACTTTAATCAAGAATAGAAAAATATATACAACATAACAAAATTGACCTTAAGTTTATATCAATAAATCAAAATCCACTTATCTTTTCTAATCATTTCTATATCATATCCTCCTCCTTCCTTTTCATTTTTTTTTAAAGAAATTGACTATGATCATTAACCATTTGTAATGAAAACAAACATTAATAAGTAATATTTTGGGGAAAATTGGACATAGCTTTCTTTCTTTTACTACTTTCTGCTGTCAAAGGACGATGGCAATCTCATGGAATCTTGAGGCTACCTCAACTGGCTTCTTGGAAACTGAGAATATTCAGGTGGCCTTGGCAAATGGAACCACATTTGCCTAGAACCAATCCATAGGTTTTGATCCTCTGTGGAGACAAAAGCAGAAACTCTTTTCCCAAGAAAAATATTCTTATAAACAGATTTCAAAGTCAAGATGTCTTTAAAGTATATGTATTTGTTTAATTTAGCAGCCTTAGCAATCAATTGTCTTTCTGCAGTTAGCTCATTAGAGGTTAAAAAATTAAAAGAAAACACAATAACCATAATCCAGACTCTTTGTTTATCTGCCATCTTCATGTGGCCTTTTTATCTTTATTTTCTATTTCTCTTTCTTAAAGGGCTTTCTTTACCCTTTTTTCTCTCTCTCTGAAGCTTATGCATATTTTACATACATTGTACCCCATTTAGAGGTTTTGTGAGTCTAAATCTGTTTTATTGAGAATTCTTAGTCATTTTTAACCCAAAGAGCTTTTAAAATGTCAGTATCACTTTAATTGCTGACTCCGCCACTTTTGGTGACTTTTCAATAAGGCAGAGGAGTCTGCTGGATTTCTGCTGCTGCTGGAAACCAGATCGGACTCAGGAAATGCTGCTACCAGAAAAAACCGTTTTTAACTCTGTTTCCTTTCTATTCAATATAAGCAGAAACCTTAAATTAATCACACTTATGCCAAGCCTTCCGTGAAAAATATGAGTTTAAGCTGTGTGCCGTGAACATGCCATTTTTAAATTCCCACCTGAACACTGCGCTGTCTCTGTACCATAAATCAATTCAGATATGCAATTCAGAAGGCTGCTTTTGGCTCTGTTTCAGTAATCTAGAACGCTTTTTAAGCTTTTTAAACTTTCTTAGGCTTTATGAGGTTGTTTGGCCCACGTTGGGAAGCCATCTGTTGTAGTAAGTTTTCCCGGGCCCATTTGTGCCCAGAAGTTTTATACCTGGCCCACAGCGGAGGTTTGGAACCTGGTCCGTGGAGGCTTTTGTCCCCCAAAGAAAGGAATCAGACACTTATATACTTTATACTGTTTGGCCCATATCTTAAGCACATTACTAGCTAGCTCTTTTATCTTAATTCAACCCATTTCCATTAATCTGCCCACCACGTGGCTCAGCCCATGGCTCACTTGTACCTCTTACATGTCTGTTCCTCTTGGGGGTCGGATGGAGACTGACTAACTCCACCCTTCTCCTACCTGCCTGCCCTCTGATTCTCTACCCACTTCTACGGTGCTGTGCATAGGACAAAACAGTCCTTTATTACAGCATACAGAGAACATTCCACCACAACACATGATAAATTTTAGGAGTAACATATTTTCTACTAAACCTTCTTTACACATTGCACATAGCACCCACCAGATGCTCCTATTGCTTACCACACAAAGATCTCTGTTCATTCTGTGTTCTGATTCTTACAGATCTCAAGTGACTTGCTAAGCTGCTACAATCATTTAAATCAGAAAGCACAGTAGGGAAAGTGCTTCAGGATACAGTCAGTAGCTGGTAGAGAAGATTAAGAATGTCCTTGATACAAAAAAATGGGACATGTTTACGGTCAATTACCCTACATTAATCATAATTTTGAATATGTACTAAACTATCATAACCCACACATATCCACAATTATTATGTATCAATTTACTATGTTTTCAGAAATTCATCTCATACAAATGAGAGCTTGTTTAGAGGTTCTAGTGGGGGAATGTAGCTATTCTTATACCATTGACAAAAGACTGGTCCTTTATTTGGGGAAAGTTGTCCTCTTTAGCCTAGCTAAGAGCTTCAGGAGAGTTGTACATGGGAGCTGGAGGGATGAAGAGGATATCCTTCTAGCTAACCAATCAACCAAATGAATTCCAGGGATCAATAGGGTCAACATGCTGCAGCCAGATTGCCCTCATATCCCATCTTATGTAATGATCGGTGACATTGTCTCATAGGTACCTTTTTTAAAACATCTTCACTTAGAAGATCTGTTAATATAAAATAAGACCCAAGTCAAGAAATAAATAAACAATTATAATCTTGGGACAGGAGAAGTGGAAATGAGAAATTAATGCATTTATAGAGAAGATATAGCAATGTAATTCTTTGGTAGAAACAGTTGGGTGATAGTATGAGATGGTGGTTTTTCTTCTTAATGGGAAAAGTAAATACCAAACAACTTCCTAAATGATGTCAAACTCTATTAAGGGCTTGTAAACCCTGATAAAATCCCTCTTAACAAGTCCAGTTAAAGAACTAGATTCTACCAAAACATTAGGCACAAGTCACATATTTTATAATACTGAGTCAGTCTCTCCTCTCTCTTCCCTACCTCACTCCCTCTTTCCCTGTCTCCATTCCTTTCTGCCAGTCTCTCTCCCTTACTCCCTCTCTTCCTCTTTTCCTGCCTTCCTCTCCTTCTCCCTCTCAATAAATTGATATCACAGTTCAATGAATAGGAAAATAAATTCTAGAGTTGAAGTTTATACCTTATTTCCACTAAGAAAAATGTGTTTTCAAGTCATAAAGAATTGATTAGTACATAAAAATAAACAAATACTATACAATATCTCCAACAGTGCTATAGTGTGCAGCATGACAATAACCCTCCAGCTGCTGTCAAGATGGCTTTGATTTGTCACACTACCTCTTTTTTTTCCTTGAGATATGGTTCGTACATGTCAATCAGCACTCCATGAATATCTATATTATTCCATCAAACCCACTCTTTCCTCAGCATTATGAGCTGTTGGCATTCAGACTTGTTTTCAGTTTCACTTTTTCAAACTGATAGTATTGAAAAAACAGAAGTGAAAGTGTGAGTCATAATGCACTCAGGAGTTTAGGACTAGCAATCCATTTATAACTGAGAAAACCATAGGGTATTTCCAGACTGATGTCATTCGAAGAAAGAATGCCAAGGCTGCTGAAGAATGAGAGAAATTACCCAGGCCATTTTGGGGGTTTAGATAACAAGTGGGATATTCCCAGCTAATTATTTTTATATTAAGAAATGTTTTTTCTAGACTAATCTAAGTTTCAAATCCTCACACTGAAAACTATCATAGAAATTGTAACTGTACTTTGAATTACTTTAAATCTTTGTAACTTAGACAATGTACACTGGGAGAAAACACCAAAGTAGGGGTAGAGATGAGCACCTGTACCTCGTTATTTGGCAAGCTGAACCAGGATAACAACTTCAAGGCCAGCTTATGCTGTCCAATAAGATCCTGTCTCCAAAATAGAATGGCTGACAATATAAAGCAGTATTGGACCATTTACTTATCAAGCTAAAGTCCCAAGTTTATTTAAGCACAAATTAATAATGATAATACAATATAAAGCTTCCTTCTATTTTCTTGAAGGATTTATCTAAATTTCATCTGTCATAGAATCCTCAGAAAATATTTTTCTTATGGTACCTGATTAAAAAAAAGAAAAAACTATGATCTCTGCCCAAGTAACTGAAATTGCATGGTTTTATTTTATGCTCTTTGAAAAACAGAAATGCTCATAAATCATAATTTTTCCAACTAAACATTAAAGTAGAGTATTTCACCTCTCTCCACTACAGTGAAGTGCTTTGGAAACATTCCAAGCTTTAATATATGTTAAACCTAGCACATTTCGTGAAGAAGATATGTTTCCTAGTGAACACCCCTACATTTGCTAAGAAAGTGCTGTTGGTGTCTGTCTTGCTATGTTGGCTCTTTTGTTTGCTGGTCGGTTTGGTAGTTGCTTAGGTAACGTTTTCTTTATCTACTTTGTGTGTCAAGTCCACTGTTACCCTCTGCAAAGAGTGCAAGTTTAGTCCCTTGTAAACCAGTTTCAAGACTCATTAGTAACCAGATTTCTCCAAACCAATGCTTATACTATCTCCATTTGCACACTGACTTCTGAAGTCTGTTCAGGGTTAACACCAAAAATCTTTCCTGATACATGTAAACAACTAATTTGTTATTCTGAGTCTTTCAAATACCTCTCCTAATCAGATTTACAGACCCCATATGATGGAGTAATAAATTTCAATATGTATCAAGAAATTAAATTTCTCTTTTTTTCCTAGAGTAATTGGAAGTTCACAGACTTTGAGAACTGAAACCCATAAATTATTTGGTCAGTCATGGTGGTATGCACCTATAATCCCAGCACTTTGCGGGGTAGGCAGGAGGTCATAGACTCACTCAAAGAAAGCCTAGGCCATATAACAAGACTCCTTTTAAATATTATAAAGAAGGAGTTAAAAGAAAATGTTTGTGGATGAGGATACAGATGAGCAAATAATAGATGGAGAGTCTCTATGTTCTCAATTTTACTGTGAAGCATAAACGCTTCTAAAAATAGTGTTTGTTATGAAAAATAAAAGAACAAGCCATTAAATACAATTTAAATCATGGAATATGTTTTATGACATCATCAGTTTTAAAGTCTTCCCACTCAACACTATAAACAAAACTAAAAGGCAAGCTAGAGGGAAAGGAAGAAAAATATTTACAGGATGTTTGAACAATAAATTCAATCTAAAATATATTTTAACAACCTATAAACAAGAAAAGAAGACAAATCTTGTAAATATGTGGTTATAAATCACCCAGCTTGAGGAACAGAAAAAAACACAATAAAGTTAAAAAAAAATTGCTGTGGCTTAAAAACATACAAATTAAAGTGGAGTATTCTTTTGTGTCTTCTAGACTAGAAATGTTTTCAAAAATTAGACAGTGACAAGTCACAATGAGGATACAAAACTTTCAAATTCATAATGTTAATTCTTATGATTAATGAACCTTGATGTTCTATTTTATGAAACATAGCATAACATTGAAGAAAAATAAAGTAATTTTGAGAGGACAAATTTATATAATTTGGAAAACAGTTTTTCAATAGTTAACATGCTAAAACGTATGGCCCAGCAAATTCTCCATAAAGTTCAGAAAACCTCTTGAAAAAGACAATAGAATGTTCTATAATTCCAGAGTCTGCCATTAGAAGAAGATAATCAGTGTTTTACATTTTCTTTGCCCCTATGATAGGCATCCAAGATTAATTAGGGTTTTACCATCCTCTTCTCTCTGTAGTTGGAAATCAAGAGGGTTACTGGATCTGTTTGCACTCACTAACCTCCTCTATCCATCACTTTACTCCTATAGTGTGTTGAGAATTCCTGCTTAGCTGGGAAAACTCACTTGCCATCATGGCCAGAGTGCAATCTCTTCATTTTTCAGGTCTCACGTTCTTGCTTGCCTTCTCTTTCAGTCTTAGGCTGCTAGAAGTTAATAACTAGAGATGTGACCTGCACAGTATCTGTAATAGAGGAAGAGATACATAAAGAGAAGGAAAGACATGGATTACTAAGTTCAGCCATTACCCTACAGTCTTTAAGTAAACCACTGTACTCCCACCTGCAAATGTGCATCTGGAACTGGGAGTGGGCTGAGGGGGAAACCTGAACATCTGACAAATATCATGATTCATGTGGAAGTTTCTACTCATACATGGAGTAAGTCATCCATAAACAGACCTTAAGTATCCTCATCCTCCACACTCCAAGAGCATATGGGTAAGAATAGAACATGTTCTGAGACAGGATAGTGCTATAATTTTTTCATGTAACTGGGCTGTCACTCCCATTAGCATCCTTAAGGACACTATACACAAAAGAAGTCTTTTGGAATGTCAGATTCATAGCCTCTTCTATCCATGTTCTCTTCTTCCTCAGTCAACATCCTCTTCCAAATATATGTGTTCAAGGTAGCCCCAAGCTCCCACTTAGGAAGTCACAGTGAGTCTAGCTGTCATACTGCTGTTCAGCTATCCTTCACCCAGCATCTTTTATGAGAGTGATATATTTCTTCCCAATCATCCCTCTTTGTTTCATGTTTCCTGCTACAATAATGAATGAGTAGATGTTAAAATCACCCCATAGCACCCATAGATAACACATGGAAAAAACAGAATGCATGCTTCACCCTATTTTCTCTATATTTATTCACATAGCCTATTGTAGGGGAGTGTGTTTGATGGTATAGGATGATTATATTTGCCTTGTTCTCAATTATCTTTCTAAAAATTTAACTTCATGTTGTAAATATTCACACATATACATGAATATATACAAGAATTGTTTGTGGATTCTCTGAAAAAGCACATCTTTTTCCATTGTGTATATATGCAAACACATATAGTGGTTTATCTTATTGCTCACTGTTGATGAATGTTCAGCATTGTTTCTTGTTTGTTGACAATGTAATTAATGCTATAAGTAGCATTATGTCTAGATAAGTACATCATCAGGTACAACTTTTAAAATTTGTTAGAACTTTAAAGCCTGGAATTGATTCAGTAATACATAATGAATAATTGAATCATTATATATAAAGTAGTTTTAATTTTATTAGACATTGACTTTTTTCTAACAAATTAAATTGAAGAGTTCACACTCTAACTGCCAAAGTAGGAGGATAATTATATCCATGAGTATTTGGTAGCAACGGTTATTAATCCTGGAATAAAAGATTTGCTAATCTAGTATCTGAGTGAGATGGGCAGAATATAAATCCCAAAGAGAAGAATGTTGAGATTATGAAATATTTAACTGTACATATTGGTATTCTTCTCTCCCTGTTTGACCTGTTTGAAATTTGTATTCCTCCACAGAGACCTGAGGAAGTTGGAAACATCTGATTTTTTTTATAAGTGTTCTCTTTCCATGAAACAGGATTATGTCAAATATTATTAGAAGGAAAGGCAATTGTCACACCAGTCAAAAGGAAAAGGTGTGCCTGCTGATTAAAATAAATGAAGGAGCAAATACAGAAACATTTTTAAAAACCTAACAGTTACAATAGAATTAGCCAGACCCAGTGTTGATAAACTCAGAGTGTCTTTTGAACTTTGACTCCCTAATTTGGGATATTAACAACAGGATAGCATTGAAAAAGACATCTGTGATCTTACTTTCAGCTCCCCATGACACTAATGATTTCAGAACTAGTGTCTAAACAATCACGTACCATGCTCATGTAAGGCTATATCCAGTTTACTACAAGAACAAAAAAAAAAAATTGGTGCAACTACAAATCTTTAACTCTTCTTTAATTTTATTTCAAAGTTCAAGGAAAAAAAACTATTCTTACTAAGAAGTAAGGGGTAGTAATATAAAATAATGTGATCATGGCTGGAGAGATGGTTCAGTGGTTAGGAACACTGAATGCTCTTCCAGAAGACTCAGGTTCAATTCCCAGGTTCAGTCACAACTGCCTGTGACTCCAGTTCCGTGGCAAATAATGAGATCAATGTGCTAATCTGATGTATCTGAGAAGCAAAAACTCAGTTCAGAAGATGGAAAATAATCTAAACATTTGTGATCAAATTAACTAACCTTAAGTTAAAGGAAAAAACCATATATATACAAACAACAAAAGCAGACTCAACAGGTTACATTTATATAGATGTGCATATATGTATAACAATATTAATCATAGATTTTAAAAAAGGCTATCACTTTGAGATTGTGGGGGACATGGAAGAGATAGAAGGAAAGAGACATAGGAAAGGCTAGAGGGTGAAAAGGAAAAGGGATAAGATATAATTATATTTTATTTTAAAATGTATAAAAATAAATATATGTGATAAAATAAAAATTAGCATGATTATAATATGGTAATACATGGCTGTAATCCAGTATTTGGAAGGCAATGTCAGGAAGATTGCCACAAGTTTGTGTCTAGCATCATCTACACAGTGATTTTTGGGCCAACATGGATTACAGAGTGAGAAAAAAATTCAGAAATGTGAAAGTTTAGTCTGTTATCCTTTCCACTTTATTATTTATAATTATGACCTTCTAAATTAGAATTGCAAACTTTTTCTGTAACAAAAATTTTCAAGAATGCAATGCTGAGTTATATTCTTTATCATTTTACATTAAAATATACATTCAATACAAGATTTCTTAAGTAAAATTTTATCTCTATATATATATTCAAATAAATTTGTTTATACTTTATATCTTAGGGTCATGTATAGAGTATTTGTAACTAGGTCAACACGTGTTGTTCCTAGGCACCATCAGTGAGCTAATTTTGTTATGCCCATAATAGAACATTACCAGAGTAACAGAACCAAAGTGACTCACTGATGCTTGACTATGTTTTGTGCTGTAGGTGATGTCAAATTGAGGACTCAGCAACTGATGCAATTGTGAAAGTCTCTGAAAGATCAGACATTAATATCACCTAGATACCAGCCACCATATGAGACCAAGTGTTGGTTCCAGAGAAAAGGCAATGCTGCCCCACCCCCTTTCTGAGAACAAACTCAGCATGTGGAAGGTTTGCTCTTCAGCTGGTGATGCTGCTGAAAGGTGGTAAAAATTCTGGGAAATGAGGCCTAGCTGGAGGACACAGTTACTTGTTGAAACATACAAAAGCCTCTCTCTCCCTCTCCCTTTATGGTGGTTTGAGTAGATATGGCCCCTATGCACTCATGTGTTTGAATGCTTGGCCCATAAGAAGTGGCACTGTTAAGAGGTGTGGTCCTGTTAAACACAGTGTGTCACTGTAGGGGTGTACTTTAGGGTCTTACATGCTCAAGCTATGCTCATTGTTGGCTGTGGATCAAGATTTAGAGTTCTCAATAATGGACTAAACCTCTGAAACTGTAAGCCAGTCCCAAATAAATGTTTTCCTTTACAAGAGTTGTCATGGTCATGGTGTCTTTTCACAGCAATAGAAACCCAAACTAAGATACAAGTTGGTACCAGAGATTTGGGTGTTGCTATGATAGGCTGGATCATTTTGTTTGGAAAAATGTGGACTTTAGGGCTGTGGATTAGAAAAGTTATTGAATTCTTTAAGTTGGGCTTAATATGCTATCTTAGTAGGAACATGAAAGACAGTGGTGCTAAGGGTAATTAAACTGTGAGGGGCCTGACTCAAGAGGTTTCAGAAAAGAAGAATGTTAATAAGTATCCTAAAGACTGATCATGTAATGTTTTGGAGAAGAATGCGGCTGCTTTTCTGCCCTTGTCTGAAGAGTCTGTTTGAGGCTAAAGTGAAGAGATTTGGATTAATTCCATTGGTAGAGGAAATCTCAAAACAGCCTAGTATTGACTCTGTCATGTAATTATTAATGCTTATTCTTATGAAGATTTATAATGAAAAGAAGCAAGCTAGGCAAGTAAAAATACAAAATATACAGATTGAAGAGAAAAAAGAGCACCAAGATGTGGAATAGAGCTAAGTCCTACATTCAAGGAGATAAGCAGATTTAAAAATGAAGTAAAGGGATTTACCAAACTAAGCTTCCAACTTGTGAAAAGGAATTTAAAAACAGCTTAGGTCCATTCATGATGATGGCCACCTTTAATCCCAGTACTAAGAAAGCAGAGGCCAGTAGATCTGAGTTTACAGAGCAAGTTTCAAGACAGGCAAGGTTGAGCTGTTAAGAAAACCATTGAAAACAGAAAGCTGGTGAAGATGTAAGTTATTAAAGAGGCCACGTTCCAGCCCCAGCAAGCAGCAGAACTTGGCAGCTTCAGCCTGTCTATGTTGTTCTGGCTTTAAAATGAAGGACAGAGGAAAGGAAAGGCATTATGGAATCTTGAGCCACAACTAAGGAAAGCTTCTGACTATTGTAGGACATTATTTCAAGATATGGTACATTCTTTTATGCTATGGAGTAATTGCTTAATGATGCAAAGATGTATTACCTTCTTTTATGTTGCATTTGTTTAACTCTGTAAAACTGTGTTACTTTGCTTGTCTAAAACACCTGATTGGTCTAATAAAGAGAGTTGAGCAGCCAATAGCCAGGCAGGGGGAAAGATAGGCAGAGCTGGGAGGCAGGGATAATAAGCAGGAGAAATCTGGGAAGAAAAGACTGAGGAGAAAGAAATAAAAGGAAAGAAAGACTTCAGGAGCGAGCCACCAAGCTACACAGCAAGCCACAGAGAAAGGAGTAAAGAAAGATATACAGAAATAGAGAAAGGTAAGAGCCCAGAGGCAAAAGGTAGAAAGGATAATTTAAATTAAGAAAAGTTGGCTAGAAACAAGCCAAGCTAAAGCCAGGCATTCATACAAAAAAAAAAAAAAAAAAAAAAAACCTGCAGGTACTTATTTGATAGCTAGGTGGCAGACCCCCCCAAAAGAGTTAAAAACCAATTAACTACAGCTGAAGCTAGGTGTGTGTCTAGGTATAGATGTCTGAAGATACCACTTCATGACTGTGAAGGAGAAGCCTGGATTATGTTAGATAATCCAAAATACTGGAGATACCAGAGCTGTGAGATACCTGCCAAGGAAGGCTACTCACAAGAAGTAGAAACAGTCCAAGAGAAAGAAGTGTGTTACAGTCAACAAAGCTGAAAGGAGTTGGAGATCTGAAGAGCAGTTTGACATCAGACATGGAGATGCAGAGTTTGGAATTTTCCCAGTTGTTTTTTAATCTTACTTTGGTTCAGTATTTTTTTACTGTGCTCCATTTCCTCTATTTTGCAATGGTAATGTATATCCTGTGCCATTATATGTTGAAAGCATATGATCTGCTTTTTTAAATTTTGATTTTACAGTTAAGAAATTGCATAAATCTCATAAGAGACTTTGAACTTTTAAAGAAGTTTGAAACTATTATAGACTATGAGGACTTTTGTTCCTGTTTTTATTTTGTTTGTTTTGTTTTTCAAAGACAGAGATTCTCTTTGTAGCATTGGCTATTCTGAAACTCTCTCTGTAGACCAGACTGGCCACAAATTTGCAGAGAACCACCTGCCTTCTGGGTGCTGGGATTAAAAGTGTGCACTACTACTACTGCCTAGTTTGTTATTGTTTGGGGTTTTATGTTTTGTTTTGTTTCCAAATGGGGCTTTTGAAACTATACTGAATGCATTTTTGCATTATACTATGGCTACATGCATATGGGGCCAGGGTATGGATAGTAGTGGCTTGAATAGGAACAGCACCCATAGACTCATGTGTTTGAATGCTTGGCCCATGGGGAGTGGCTCTACTGAGAGGTGTAGCCTTATTGGAGTGGGCATGACTTTGCTGGAGGACGTGCATTACTGTAGGGCAAGCTTTGACATCTCAGAAGGTCAAGTCGGTCTCCAGCTTCTTTGGGATCAAGAATTAGAACTCTGAGCTTCTTCTCTAGTATGATGTCTGCCTGTACACTATCATTCTTCCCATCATAAATATAATGGACTAAACTTCTGAAACTTTAAGTAGCCCCAGTTAAATGTTTTTCTTTATAAGAATTGTCATGGCCATGGTGTCTAACCACAGCAATAAAAATTGAAACTACGATACCCTCTGTCCTTCCTCCTTTATCTCCCTCCCTCTCCTCCTCCTTACCAGGTACCATGAGCTTTGCCCCAACACATTCTCTGTTCTTAACATTCTGACTCACAGCAGTCCAGAAACAAGAAAATGGCCTCAAATGGCCACAGGTGACAGTCTCTAAAGTTGGGAGCCAAAAAGAAAGTCTTTCTTCTTCCATGTTGGTTGTTATTGCAGAAATTGTAACTGAACTTACAATAAAAACCCAGATCCAGATATTGGGGCAAATGCTAGAAGATCAGAAAGACAGAGGAACAAGCTACAGCCACTTTTCACCTAGTCAATTCCTTGGGCCAAAAGGGCAACATATATTGCATGAACTCTACTTGATATTAAATCCAGAACAGATATTGGGGAAAAGCTGAGCGGTCAGAGAGACAGAGGAATAAGCTACAGACAATTCTCACAAAACCAACTCCTCACAAACCCTCTTGACTGAATGTCGCCATTCTCAACCAAAAGGTCATGGGGTCCTAGGCAAGGTCTGAACTTCTCTCTCCTCTTCCCCTTCCCAGCTATCTCACTTCCTCATTCAACTTTTGAAGTGCTAGGATTAAAGGTGTTTGGCACCACCACCTGACTATGTTTGGCTTTGAGAACTCACAGAGATCCACAGGATCTTTGCCTCTGGAGTACTGGGATTAAAAGCATGAGTCCCCACTTTCTGAACTTCAGGTCTAAATCTGTGAGTGTCTCTTTCCTCTACTTTTTGAGGCGAACTTCATTAGATATACAACATATCATGACAATGTTGTATGAGTTGCTGGCCTATCTGGCCTGTGTGGTCCAGACCCACAAACCCACTGACCTGCAGTCCCACAGAAACACACAGATACTTATATTAATTGCATGCTGCTTGGCCTATGACTCAGGCATATTGCTATCTAGCTCTTGCATATTAATTCAACCCATTTCTAGTAATCTGTCTTGCCATGTGAAATGTGGTTTACCTATTCTTTTTTTATATCTTGCTTCTTAGGCAGCTAGATAACCTCTCTCTTGACTCTGCCTTCCTTCCCCATTATCTAAGCTTGCATTTCCCACCTGTTTATAAGATACCATGCCATAGGCCAGAACAGTCACTTTATTAACAAATGATATTCACTGCATACATCCCATATCACTTCCCTTTTTCTGTCTAATCAAAAAAGGTTTTAATTTTAACATAACAAAATTACATATAACAAAACAGCTCTCAAGCAAGAATTATAGTTATAATATCTAGTCTATCTGTATTTAACAAAATTAAAACAAATATTCTATCGTCTACTTCATCCTTGTGAGCCCAAAGTTTCATATCTAATATATCTTTCATAATAACTAAAGAAAAATATACTTATAACTATCTCATCTTCAGCTATGTCAAAGACCACAGAAGGATATAATATTACTTGAGTAAATAGAAATTGCAAGCAGCTTACAAAAATGTAGAAATGACAGAGATGATATCTGGCTGCCTGGACAGTCACTAAAGTTCTTTTGTAATGTTGGGGCATCCACCTTTAGCCTACAGGCCTAGAGTCTTTGGCAGACCTTTCAGAAGCAGGAAATCTGACTTCTCTGCTCCTTCTGGCGTAGTTTGTCAGTTGCTTCTCATTGTGTCCTGACAGTTTTCTCTGTGAAGCAGGAACCTGAAGGACCATCTCAACTTGTTCTGCCAAAGTTCAGAAGTCACTTTTCTATGGATCCTGCATGGCTAGTTTATGGAGCATACTGTCAAGCAGTTGAGGCAAGAACAGTTTCTTGCCCAATGGCTAACCTTTGCCACAAAGAAAGTAAATTCTATATGGAGTTTCTTCAATACCCATCATTCTTTTGAAGTAGATTGTGCTGCCAGGAATAGACCTGTCTGACTGTCCATAAAAGTCTAATATCTTAAGCTATCTTAAATGCCATATTCTGTACATCTTTGAAGTATTTGAAGATTACCTATTTAATTAAAATATTTCTTTGTATACCTAAAAACCTAACTAGCATGACTATAAGTTTGATTATCATAGATTATTAATTAACAATCTGTATTTCTTAATTATATATTACAATTTTAAAGAAATTGCATAAACATCATATCTTAAACAAGAGTAGAAATATACATACAGTATAACAAAACTGACCTTAAATTTGTATCAATAAAACGAAATCCTTGCCAATGTAAAATATTTTGAGATTAACAGCTATTTTGTAGATTAAAGTAGATTCAGTTATCAATCTTTTTAAATCATTCCTATATCACTACAAAGGCCCTGTCCCCGTGAATCTGCAGACCGAAATCCTCTAAGTACTCAGCAGAAAGTGAAGGGGGCACAAGGCCAAATGGAAGGAGTGAACTCTGTCTCCTCTTGCCTTATATACCTTTCTCTGCTCAGCCATATTACTTCCTGATTCAAATTTCCTAGTGCTAGGATTAAAGACATGTGTGATTCCCAAGTACTGGGAGCAGAAGTATGGGATCCCAAGTGCTGAGATTAAAGGTGTGTGCCACCACTGCCTGACCTCTATGGCTAACTCTGTGGCTGGTTTTATCATCTGATCTTCAGACAATCTTTATTTCTTAGATTACAAACAATATATCACCACAGGTTATCTCTGATATTTTGTCACAGCACTAGAGTAATAAAACATGTTAATCTATACATTACCCTCATAATCTTTCCTTCTCTTATGCAGTACATACAATGTGTCAGCAGGACCTACTTACTTTACCTTTAACCTATATCTATGATCTGGCTGCTTATTGTTTAATGTCAGCTTGGTCCAAGACAATTATTTTTGCCTATATTTTTGTGAGTGACTTCTACCTATCTCCTCTATTAATATTTGTTTAATTTCAGCATGTCCTTCAAAGAGTAGTCAGAGAAACTATATTATAATGTTCCCAGGGATAAGATGAAGTCCCAGTGGGTAAACTGCTGGCTGCACAAATGTGAGGATCTGAATTAGAATTCCAGAACCCACATAAGCCAGATGCAATCATGCATATCTGTAATCTTACTGCTCCTATTGCAGTATGGGAGATCAGAAAATCTCACAGAAGCTATAAAAAAATAGTCATTGTAACATAATACACAACAGTAAAAGTTAGTAAGAGCCCAAATAAATAACAAAAAGAAAACATTAGTTAAGCTAGTGTGTACCCACCCAATGACATGCTTTATCTTACAAGAAAAAAGAAGAGGGAAAAACAGATTGCAATGTAATATCCAAAACATTTTATCAAAGTAACACCAGTTTTAGGTCCCTTCTCATATTCTGTGTCTTCTGATGTTTTCATTATGATCAAAATCATAAATGTAGAGGTAAGAAACATAAATGTAATAATAATAAACTACAAAAAAGTCTTAACAAATTTAGCATTTGTTTGTGTAATTTCATATAACCTTTTAAAAATTGTTTATTTGACTAAGACAAAAATGACTTCATATACTTCAGAAAAATTATTAAATTTCTCATTCAATAATTTGAAGAAAAATTTAAGATGAAAAATCTCTTCTTAATCCTTGGATTCTTATGGCTATTGAGTAAGAAAAATATAAATAACATTTTCATTTATCAAATATATATCCACTGCTTCATTAGTACCATCTGTTATTCTATATATAAATTATCCTTCAAATTTCATTAATCAGACTCAGTGTCTGAACATAAACATTGTAGAGTTCAAGAGCATCTATGGAACTAAAACTTAAGCATAGCCATGTCCTCAACCCTCACCACTCCCTTTACTACTGCAGATGCTTGAGCTGAAAAAGTTTTGCGTCCAGCCAATGTCCAGAGACTCAAACACGATATTACTGACTCTGAAAATATCAAACATTATGATAAAACTGGTCTTCAAAGAAATAAAGGAAGTGAAATTTTAGTTCTTTAGAGATAACTGAGACAAATTTAGAATGTACATTTATATTTTTCTCCATTGCAACATCCAATTTTTGGATTGGCTGTCATAAGATAGCATTTTAACAAAAGAAATTCGGAGGAGATCCTAAAGATACAAAAATTTCATTGCTATTGAAGTCCCTAACACTTAGCAGGTAAACTTGCACAAAAATTAAGTTGGATAACAAATATAAACCAGAATTTGATTAACAAAACTGTCCTACACTGGGTGATGGGAGGACATAAATTGCTGGGGGTATGCCAAGAAAACAGTGAACTATAAGATAAAGAAGTGGGAATTGATCATTATATTCAGAGAATCAGAGCAAGATGAGCCAGGATGCAACATTTTATCAAAGGACATAAATGAGAATTGAAAAAACCCCTAGATTTCCGTAGGTGTGATGTTTCAGGCAATTACTGGCCTTTATGCTCTCTGGAAATGCCACTCATTTCTAGAAGACCAATCTCGGCACTCAAAGAGCAGCTAGCAATCATAAAAGTGGAAATTACTTTGGCAGTTCATTCAGAGCATGTCCTAGATATAACTGAGCAAAGGAGACTTCAGTATTCTCAAGGCAGAAGAGCAATGAAAACTCCACATCCAAAATGATGCTATTAATACCTCAAGAGGACACTTCCAATGAGACTATGCAGAGAACTATATTACAAAGACATACTTAAGCTTCCTTTTCATTAACCCCACACTGAGAGATGCTAATCAGTTTGCTTTGAAATTGACCTCTAGTGATTTGCAGTTCACTGGGGAAATGTTCTTTTTAGTAGATAAGTCTTTCAACCAATTCTGCCTTATTGTGCTACGATTAAATTTGACAGAAAGATGCAGAAAGCAGACATCAGTGCTAGCTTTCAGATAGGTGAGGTACAAGAAAGGCAAGTAAATTCATCACTAGGAACTTAATGTTATTTGTTGGTGCATTGACCTAGATCCCTGATAAAGTACTGAAGGTTCACCAACCAACATCAAGAGCACCTAAGAAATATTAGAAATACAAAAGTATGGGCATCAACCCACACAAACTAACTCAGAATTTTTGTTGACAGGGTCCATTAGCTATTTACATATGCTTGAATATTTGGGGTATACTACTATATTATTTTTATTGTCACCTAAAGAAAGTCTTTCCAATATCTCTCCCTACCCTCCAACACACTTATCCATTAAGACTATATTCAGCTCAATTCTAAAGGTTAGTGCTTCAAAGAAATTTGTAGTTGCATTTTTCTCACACAATAAGGGATCTGTAGTTAATAAAGACCTCAGAGAAAAGTGTTTCCAATCCCACATTAACTTAAATTTACTTCATCTTTGTTCCCAGTGTTCACATTCACATTTGGTCATAAAATGTTCCCCATGGGCTAATGCATTTAATACTTTTTCCTAGGTCCTCTCTCTCTCTCTCTCTCTGCCTTTCTCATGTGTTTTCTTCTTGCCTTTAAGATGTGAGGAAATAAATCACAGCTACATAGTCCTGTCACTGTGGAGCTATTTGCCAGCACATCTTCCTCACCACAATATAATAGACCCTCTAAACACATGAGTCAAAATAAATTGTCCTTCCCTCAAGTTGTTTCTTATCTGGCATTTGGTAACAATAGTACACACACACACACACACACACAAAAAAAAAAAAAAAAAAAAAAAAAAAAAAAAAAAAAAAAAAAAAAAAAAAAAAAAAAAAAAAAAAAAAAAAAAAAAAAAAAAAAACAGCAAGACAAAATTGGTGATTGTTGGGAGCCAAAGTTAACTTAGCCATATTTTATAAGTTAGCTCCTACAGATAGTCATTTGCCAGAAGGCTACATCCCTATTGTCTTTAGCTAAACCATGACTCCTGTTAGTCTGGTTAGTCTTCTTTGATTCTCTCAGCTCAGCAGGTGACATCCTCCAGACCCTCAACTGATAACAGATAGATTTCCATATTAATTATACCCTGTCTGTTACTCTCCCTCAAAGGCTTGCCACATTCTTTTGTATTTCCCACCCTCTTTCCTCACAGCTACCTGCATGGCAGAGATTCTGTATAAATATTGGCTGTAATAATAAAGCAAGAGGAGGACTTGAACAGAGAGATTTGTCTTGTCTTTCTGTTCTTTTGTGTTCTTGTCTTCCATTTGCTTCCTTCCCAGGTCTAGGTCCACGCTGAAGACGCTGCTGGCTGGGGCAGGTGATGATAAATCCTTGTTGCTGTGAGAAATCTACCATGTGAAAGAAAGGTCTTTGGAACAACTTTGCTGCAAAATATGGAAGACGATGTAACTCGGGGGGAGTAAATGCTTGTGACTCTATGAAGTAAAGCTTACTGAGAAGCTCTCACAGGCATGAGGAAAGCCAGGATATTGATAGAAATATGGACAAAAAACAACACTCTACTCACAAGGTTTCAGATGGAAAGAGCTTTTGGTGGAAGTTCACTACAAGCCAATTATTATAAATTTTATCCCAAAATTCTGGATTCATTCTGCCTTCCATGAAAAGCTGAGTGAGTGAATTTAAAAGTAATTGATGAATTTGTGTAGCAGAAGAAATTTGAGGATCAAATATAACATTCAAGCTATAGTACTATTATTTCTCACTACATTTGTCCAGATTTGTGGTGGAAAAAAGTATAAAATGTAAATAAAGCCATAAAAAATGGGCAGATTGGTAAGGAAAGAAAAATGAACATATTAAAGTTGCAGGCAGGAGCTCCCATCAGTTTCGGTACCGCTTCCAGGAATGGGTGCTGTCTCCAGAGTGAGTCCCAGTGCACTCTGTAGCAGGAACAGATAAAGTCTGCCTGCCACCATACCCACAGCTGCTGCTGAGGGAATTTGCACCACTACCAACCTCTAACACCAACTGAAAAAACAGATAATGACAGGGCTCGCTGATGGACAGACTCAGATCTCGCCCAGAGAGGTGACAGGAGGCACACAAGCCCGAGTGCCACAACTGACAAGGAGCCACCTAATCATGAACCACTGAAGCCATGGGCAAACCTCAGTGCAAAAACTTACATAATAAGACCAAGAACAACAAGGAAACTCCAGAAGAAAGTGGTGATCTTACAAATACAAGACCTGAACTGAGGAATGAAGAGGAAACACAAGGAAGCAACACCAAAAATTCCTTTTTGATGATCATCGAAGCTCTCAAAGAAGATATGAAAAATAGCCTTAAAGAAATAGAAGAAAATACAAACAAAAAATTGGAAGAGATGAACAAATCTTTGAAAGAACACCAAGAAAGGGTAAACCAAAAAATAAAAGAAACATGCCAGGAACTAAAAGCTGAAATAGAAGCAATAAAAAAAGCACAAAATGAGGCAAAGATGGAAATAGAAAACCTGAAGAAAAAAGCTGGAACCACAGATACAAGCATAACAAAAAGAGTTCAAGAGATGGAAGACAGAATCTCTGAAGTGGAAGACTCAGTAGCTCAAATACATGTATCAGTCAAAGAAAATAGTAAAACTAAAAAAGCCATGACTCAAAATGTTCAGGAAATCTGGGATACCATGGAAAGACCGATTTGAGAATAATAGGAAGAGAAGAAGGAGAAGAATACCAGCTCAAAGGCACAGATAATGTTTTCAATAAAATCATAGACGAAAACTTCCCTAACCTGAAGAAGGAAATGCCTATAAAGATACAAGAAGCTTACAGATATGTAAGCTTATACATACAAATAGATATGACCCCAAAAAAAGTCAGCATGCCACATAATAATCAAGCCACAAAACATACAGAACAAAGAAAAAATTTTAAGAGCTGCAAGAGAAAAGGGCCAACTCACATATAAAGGCAGACCCATCAGAATAACGCCTGACTATTCAATGGAAAAGATGAAAGCTAGAAGGGCTTGGTCAGAAGTTATACAGACGCTAAAACAGCATGGCTGCCAAACTAGAATACTATATCCTGCAAAATTATCAATCACCATAGATGGAGTAAACAAGGTATTTCAGGACAAAGTCAGACTGAAAGAATATCTATCTACCAATCCAGCACTACAGAGAGTATTAGAGGGAAAACTCCAACCTAAGGACCCCAGATACACCCATGAAATCACAAACAAATAATAATTCCACAGAAGAATACCCTAGAGAAAGGAAATACAAACAAGTTACCACCAAAAATGGCAGGAAATATGAATCAATGGTCACTAATTTCCCTTAATATCAATGGTCTCAACTCTCCTATAAAACGTCACACATTAACAAGATGGAAACAACAGAAGCCATCCTTCTGTTGCCTACAAGAAACACACCTCAACCACAAAGACAGACACAGGATTAGAATAAAGGGTTGGGAAAAGATTTTCCAGTCAACTGGTCCTAAAAAAACAAGTAAGGGTTGCTATCCTAATATCTAACAAAGTAGACCTTAAGATAAAAGCAATTAAAAGGGACCAAGATGGTCCCTTTTACTTATTCATCACAGGAAAAATTGGTCAAGAGGAGATTTCAATCTTAAATATTTATGCCCCTAATATAAGGGCACCTACTTATGTAAAAGAAACACTGCTAAAGCTCAAATCCCACATCAATTCTTATACCCTAATAGTGGAAGACTTCAATACCCCACTTTCAACCCTAGATAGATCAACCAGACAGAGTCTCAACAGAGAAATAAGGAGTCTAAAAGAGGTTATAATGCAAATGGATTTAATAGATATCTACAGAAGCTTCCACCAAAACGCAAAGGAATATTCATATTTCTCAGCTCCTCATGGGACTTTCTCCAAAATTGACCACATAATTGGTCATAAAGCAAATATCAGCAGATACAAAAATATGGAAATAATCCCCTGTAACATATCGGACAACCAGGGCCTAAAGTTAGAGTTCAACAACAGCAAAACCCAAAGAAAGCCTACCAACTCATAGATACTAAACACCACTAACCTGAACCATCTCTGGGTTAAGGAAGAAATTAAGAAAGAAATCAAAGTCTTCCTAGAATTTAATGAAAATGAATCCACAACATATCCAAACTTGTGGGACACAATGAAAGCAGTCTTAAGAGGAAAATTCATAGTGCTAGATGCCGATATGAAAAACCTAGAGAAATCCCACACTAGAGACCTAACAGCTCAGCTGAGAGCCTTAGAACAATTAGAAGCGAACTAATCTAGAAGGAGTAGACGACAGGAAATAATCAAACATAGACCTGAAATCAATGCAATTGAAACAAAAAGAAAAATACAAAGAATCAACGAATCTAAGAGTTGGTTCTTTGAGAAAGTTAACAAGATAGATAAGCCCTTAGCCAAACTACTTAAAAATAAAGAGAGAGTGTTCAAATCAACAAAATCAGAAATTAAAGGGGGACATAACAGCAGACCCCAGGAAATACAGAGAATTATCAGATCATATTTTGAAAGTCTGTTTACACAAAAATGGAAAACCTAGAAGAAATGGACAGCTTTCTGGACAGGTACCATCTACCAAAATTAAATGAAGATCAGATTAATTACCTAAACAGGCCTATAACCCTTAAGGAAATTGAAGCTGTCTTAAAAACGTCCCCAAAAATAAAAGCCCTGGCACAGATGGTTTTAGTGCTGAATTCTACCAGACATTCAAAGAAGAATTACTACCATTACTCCTCAAACTATTTCACACAGTAGAAACTGAAGAAATATTGCCAAATTCCTTTTACGAGACCACAATCACCCTAATACGCAAGCCACTCAGAGACACAACAAAGAAAGATAATTACAGACCAATTTCCCTCATGAATATAGATGCAAAAATTCTCAACAAAATTTTGGCAAACCATATACAACAACGTATAAAAGATATCATCCACCACGACCAAGTAGGCTTCATCCCAGAAATGCAGGGCTGGTTTAACATACAAAAAACTGTAAATGTTATCCATCATATAAACAAACTAAAGGAACAAAACCACATGATCATATCCTTAGATGCGGAAAACGCCTTTGACAAAATCCAACACTCCTTTATGATTAAAGCCCTGGGAGATCAGGAATACAGGGAGAATGCCTAAATATAATAATGGTGATTTACAAGAAGCTGACAGCCAGTATCAAACTTAATGGAGAAAAACTCAAAGCAATCCCACTAAAGTCAGGAACTAGACAAGGATGTCCTCTCTCCCCTTATCTATTCAATATAGTTCTCGAAGTTTTAGCTAAAGCAATAAGGGAATGAAACGAGATTAAGGGGATACAAATTGGAAAAGAAGAAGTGAAGCTATCTCTATTTGCAGATGATATGGTTGTATACATAAGTGACCCACAAAATTCTTCCAAGCAACTGCTACAGCTGATAAACACCTTCAGCAATGTAGCAGGATACAAGATTAATTCAAAGAAATCAGTAGCCCTTCTATACACTACAGTTGGAAGAGCTGAAAAAGAAATAATGGAAACATTACCCTTCATGTTAGCTGCAAATAGTATTAAATACCTTGGAGTAACTATAACCAAAGAAGTAACAGACCTATTTGACAAAAATTTTAAATCACTGAAGAAAGAAACTGAAGAGGATATCAGAAAATGGAAAGCTCTCCCATGTTCCTGGATTGGTAGGATCAACATAGTAAAAATGGCAATTCTACCAAAGGCAATCTACAGATTCAATG